>JAUELO010452936.1:0-10973 GCA_032357855.1 Amphibolips quercusostensackenii | reverse complement strand
TGAAAAATTAGAGTCACGTTCATGGAAAATGGAAAGATAATGCTTTGCAGCTTTTTATTCAAATGAGGCATTTTTAAAATGTCACTAAAGTTTTCATATCTTCAAGTGAACACTCTTTTATAACAGACATTATACGAATTTCAATTTTGCAAAGAAAGCAAAATGTATTGAATGTATACGGACGGGAAAATAATATAAGGGAGATTGCTAAATGTTGACCACTTTAGGTCCCTTTCATTTTCCACTTTTTTCTTGAGTGATACTTTTTTTCTGAAACTATTTCAGACTTCTCTGATTTATCTCTGATCATCTCTGATCAATTTAAATTCGTATCAATACATTAAAAACCAATATTATTATTATAAGAATGAATTTTTAACAAACTTGTTAGATTTTTAATTAGCAAATATAAGTGCCAAGACAAAAGCGGCATAGTTAAGTTTTTAGTTAAAAAATCATGTATCGAGATAAAAAAAATTATAAAAAGGAAATATTTTGAATACAATAGTTTGATTTCCAACACAATAAATGAAATTTTCACAAAATAGTTGAATTTTTTACCAAATAGCCAAATGTTTAATCAAGAAGATTTGTTTCTACGAAAAAACGAATTCTCAACAAAATACAAGAATTTTTAACCAAATAGTTAAATTTTCAATTGAAAAATATAAGTTTTTAATCAAAAGGGGAATAGTGAAATTTTCGGTTTAAAAAAATCATGTTTGGAACAAAAAGCAACAAATTATCATCTGGTTAAATTTAAGACAAAAGACCAATTTTTTATAAAATGGTTGAATTTTCAACATAATAATTATAAATTTAGACAAAATTTATCAAATAGCAAAATATTTGACCAAGAGAAATTATTTTCTACCAAAAGACGAATTTAAAACAAAGTACATAAATTTCCATCCAAATAGTTGAATTTTCTGTTGAGAAATATTAGTTTTTAATCAAAAGTGGAATAGTTCAATTTTGTGTTTGAACATCATGTTTTGAAGAAAAAATTAACAAATTATTAGCCAGTTAAATTTAACAACAAAAGTTTTTATAATATAGATAAATTTTCAACCAAGAAGATAAATTTTCTATCTAAGGACGAATTTTCAACAAAATACATGAATTCTCAATCAAACAGTTGAATTTTCAATTAAAGAATATAAGTTTTCAACCGAAAGTGGAATACTTAAATTTTCAGCTAAAAAAATCATGTTACAAGAAAAAAAATTATAACCTACTTGAATTTAACAAAAAAAGAAAAATTTTTGAAAAAATAGCATCATTTTTAATATAATACTTCAACTTTCCACAAAATAGTTAAATTTTTTACCAAATAGCAGAATTTTCAACCAAGAACATTAATTTTCTACCAAAAAACTAATTTTCAACAAAATACATGAATGTTCAATCAAATAGTTGAATTTTTATTTGAAAAATGTAAGTTTCCAACCGAAAGTGGAATACTTAAATTTTTAGTTTGAAAAATCATGTTGCGAAAATAAAAAATTTATGAACTACTTGAATTCAACAAAAAAAGAAAATTTTTTGATAAATTTTTTGCATTTTCAACACAATACTTTACCTCACCACAAAATAGTTCAATTGTTCACAAAACAGCAGAATTTTTAACCAAGAACATTAGTTTTTTACCAAACAACTAATTTTTAACAAATTACATTAATTTTCTACCAAATAGTTGAATTTTCAATTATAAGCTATAAGTTTTCAACGAAAAGTCGAATTGTTTAATTTTCAGTTTGAAAAATCATATTTCCACAAAAAAAATTGTGAACTAGTTGAATTCATTAAGATAAGACAAATTAAAAAAAAATAGTTGAAATTTCAAAGAAAAAATTGATTTTCTAACAAAAGACAAATTTTCAATAAAATACATGAATTGTCAACTAAATAGCTGAATTTTTAATTTATAGAATCGAAGTTTTCAACCAAAAATGGACAAGTCAAATTCTCAGTTTGAAAAATCGTGTTTCAATAAAATAATACAAATTATGAACTAGTTGAATTTAACAAAAAGGACAAATTTTTAATGAAGTAGTTAAATTTTTATCCAAGAAGATTAATTTTCTACCAAAAGACAAATTTTCAACAAAATACACAAATTTTTAACTAAAAAAGATCAATTTTCAATAAAAAATAAAACGGTTAATTTAGTTTCAAAAATAAAGTTTCCACAAAAAGAATATCATTTAGTTCAATTTAGGAGAAGAAAATTTTTAAAGAAAATAGTTGCATTTTCAACACAATAATTAAACTCCCCACAAAATAGTTGAATTTTTTACCAAATAGCAGAATTTTCAGCCAAAAACATTAATTTTCTCCGAAAAAACCTAATTTTTAACAAGTTACATTATTTTCTACTAAATAGTTTAATTTTCAATAATAAGATATAAGTTTTCAAGGAATAGTCAAATAGTTTAATTTTCAGTTTGAAAAATCATATTTCCACCAAAAAAATTGTGAACTAGTTGAATTCATTAAGAAACACAAATTTTTACTAAAATAGTTTAATTATTCAGCAAAAGATTAATTTTCTAACAAAAGACAAATTTTTAATAAAATACATGAATATTTAACTAAATAGTCAAATTTTTAATTAAAAAAATCAAAGTTTTCAACCAAATGTGAACAAGTCAAATTCTCAGTTTGAAAAATCGTGTTTTAATGAAAAAATACAAATTATGAACTAGTTGAATTTAATGAAAAGGACAAATTTTTGATAAAATAGTTGAATTTTCAACCAAGAAGATTAATTTTCTACCAAAAGACGAATGTTTAACAAAATACACCAATTTTTAACTAAAAAAGATCAATTTTCAATAGAAAATAAAACGTGTAATTTGATTTTTAAAACTACGTTTTGACGAATAAAATTATTAACTAGCTGAATTCGACCAAAAAGACAAATTTGTAATAAAATCGTTGAATTTTCAACCAAAATGATTAATTTTCTAACAAATAATGAAAAAGTTGAATCAAACAAAAAAAAAATTTGTCAATAAAATAGTTGATTTTCAACCAAGAAGATTAATTTCCTACCAAAAGACAAATTTTCAAGAAAATACATCAACTTTCAACGTTATAGTTAAATTTTCAATTAAACAATCTAGGTTATTTAATTAAAAGTGGAATGGTTGAATTCTAGTTCAAAAAATCATGTTTTGAAAAAAAAAACAAATTATCAACTAGTTAAATTGAAAAAAAATAAGACAAATTTTTAATCAAATAATTGAATTTTCAACCAAGGAGATTCGTTTTCTAACAAATTATTAGAAATTTGGATTCGACAAAAAAAGACAAAGTTTTAATAAAATAGTTGAATTTTCAACTAAGAAGATAAATTTTCTAACAAATTATCAACAAGTTGAATTGAACAAAAAAGATATTTTTTAAATAAAATAGTTGATATTCAACCAAGCAGATTAATTTTCTACCCAACGATGAATTTTCAACAAAATACGTGCATTTTCAACCAAACTGTTGAATTATAATTTACGACCAAAAAATGACTATTACAAAAGTTAAATTTTCAACACAGTAATTAAACATCCTACAAAATAGTTTCATTTTTTTTCAAATAGCTGAATTGTCAACCAAGGAGAATAATTTTTCACCAGAAAACCAATTTTCAACAAAATACATGAATTTTCAACCAACTAGTTGAATTTTCAATTATGAAATATAACTTTTCAACCAAAAGTGGGATAGTTTAATTCTGTGTTTAAGAATTATGTTTCTACAAAAAAAAATCATCAACTAGTTGAATTCAACAGGAAAATGCAAATTTTCAATAAAATAGTTGAATTTTCAACAAAGAAAATTAATTTCCTAGCAAAGGACGAATTTCCAAGAAATTATAGTTGAATTTTCGACAAAAAATATAACTTTAACAAAATAGTTAAATTTGCAACAAAATAATTGAACTTAAAATAAAAGTTGAATTTTTAACCAAATAGCTGAGTTTTTAAACAAATAGCTGAATTTTCAACCTACAAAGATAAATTTTTAACCAAGAAGATTGATTTGCTACCAAAAAATAAACCTTGAAAAAATGAATTTTCAACTATACAGTTGACTTCTCAACCAAAAAAGTTGAATTTTAAACAAAAAATGGAATATTTAAGTTTCCAGTTTAAAAAATAATGTTTTAACGAAAATAAACAAATAATAAACCAATTAAGTTTAACAAAAAGGACGACTTTTTAATCAAATAAATAAATTTTTAACTAAGAAGATTAATTTTCTACCAAAAGACGAATTTTCAAAAGTATGCAAAAATTTACAACCAAATCATGGGACCTTGAACTAAAAAAGATTAGCTTTTAACCAAAAATGGGATAGTTACATTTTCATTTTAAAAAATAATGTTCCAATGAAAATAAGTAAATAAGCAATTAATTGAATTTAACAAAAAAAGCTAAATTTTTAATAAAATAGTTAAATTTTCAAGCAAGAAGATTAATTTTCTACCAAAATATGAATTTTCAACTAAAAAGATAAGCTGTCAATCAAAAATGAAGTAGTTAAATTTTTAGTTTGAAAATTTCATTTTTAATAAAACTCATCATTGTGTTTAAACATTCATATTTTTAACTAAAAATTTAACTATCCAACTCTTTGTTAAAAAATTATCCTTCTTGGTTAAAAATTCGTCTTTTTTGGTGAAAAATAAACTTCTGGGTTAAGAGAGCATATTTCTGGTTAAAACTTAAAATATTTTAGTCTAAGATTCATCATTTTAGTTGAAAATTTATCACCTTCTTGGAAAATGCAACTATTTTTTAGGAAATTAGTTTTTTTTTTGATTGAAAATTATTTCTTTCTTAAACTGAAAATGAAACTATTCCAATGAAATATTCTATCGTTTTAGTTGAAAGTTCATCTCTTTGATTGAACATTAATTTCTTAACTAAAAATTTAACTCTTAAATTTTTTTGGTAAAAAATTATCTTTTTTAATTGAACATTTGTCGTTTTTAGTAGAAATTAATCTTCTGGGTTACAAAATCATATTTGTGGTTAAAAATCCAACTACTCTATTTGAATAATTATCATTTGAAATAAAAATTCATCTTTTCCTTTGAAAATGTAACTGTTTTTTGGGAATTGTTTTTTTAATGTGTCTTTTTTGGCAAAAATTAATCTTTTTCAATTGAAAATTTATATTTTTAGTTGAAAATTCAGTTATTTAAGTTCAAGATTCATCATTCAGTTAAAAAATCAATACTTCTGGTTGAAAATTCAATAATTAGTTAAACATTTTTCTTTTTGATTTAAAATTCAACTATTACAGTTGAAGATTCATCATTCTGGTTAAAAATTTTTCACTTTTTTATAAAATGTAACTATTTATCATAAAAACCCTTTTTTAAACTTTTTCTAAACTAAAAGTGTAAATATTTCAATCGAATATTCCATTATCTTAGTTGAAAATTAATCTCGTTGGCTGAACATAGATTTTTTAACTGGAAATTGAACTGTTTTAATTTTATAAGTTCCCTCATAGGCTTTGACATTTTTTAAATTTGTATAAATCCCTTGAACTTAATTTGAAATCCTACGTTAAATTTTAACATTTTTTATTTTTATACTGAGTTTCTTGTAATAATTTTGTATACCGATTTTTCCTTAATCGCGAAAGAATTAGAAGCAGCTCATTATAGAAAAATAATTACAGGTTGAACAATTTTAAAATACTAAAAAATAAAAAATATTATAAATGAAATAAAAAATTTTTTAGTTATCTGTAAACGCCTCGACTTCGTGGACAATAATAATCCTTCATATGAAAACACGTTACCTCCATTAATCAGAATAGCTGCCAATTTTTAAGACATAGGGTGACCTCTTTTTTAAATTTATATTCTTTACAGAATTATTATCAATCTTTTTAATGCGTAAAATGTATTTGAATAATCGGTCTCGTTTATTGATCGTGGATAATGAAGAGTATTGTTTTTTAGTGAATGAGTATTATGCGTAGTACGTAATATTTTACTCGTAATAAAGTAAAATGAATTCTATTAATCAACGAATTATCAATATGCTAAAATTCAATCTATTTAATACGTAAAATGTATTTTATTAATCGATCTTGTTTATTGATCCCAGATAATTAAGGAAAATAATTGATATTTTTGAATGAATGATTACTAGGCGTAATATACTCACCTTGCGTAAAATGTCCGCTCGTTAGTTGTCCAGCTACAAGGTTGTTTACGCATCACTGGTTGTGCCCCCCCCCCCCCCCCGAATGTCCCATGACGGCCTAGACTTACGGCGATCGCTCGAAGTGTTGACATAAGAGTGCTCGCTCGTTGCTTTCAATCCGGTTCAAACTGGATTTTGATAGCACTGACTAGTTGTCCGTCGAATAATAATACATGAGATACCCAATAATTAGGTAAAATGAATAATATTATTTACAAAATAATTAATCTTTTGAATGCGTAAATTATATTTCATTAATTGTTAATTATTTATTTAATTTAATATTAATTAATCTTACGGCGTGAGATGTATATAAATAATTTTTCCATTAGAAAAATAAACAAGTGTCAGTTCGTGGCGCCACCTCAGTGCTAAATTATAAAGTACAATTTAGTGTTTTTTCTGTGCTATTAACTCTCCTTATACACAAATTAAAAAAAAAATGAAGTCAAAATTATTTGAATATTTTACTGAAAGTAACTTTTGATTGCTTTTCAAGTTGCGAACTGATTAATTGTTCGTGGCGCCACCTCATTGCTAAGTTATAAAGTTCAATTTATGTATTTTTTCTGTGCTATTAACTCTCTTAGTACCGAAATTTGAAAAAGATGAAGTCAAAATTTATTGAATATTTTAGTGAAAGTAACTTTTGATTGCTTTTCAAGTTGTGAACGGATTAATTGTTCGTGGTGCCACCTCATTGCTAAGTTATAAAGTTCAATTTATGTATTTTTTCTGTGCTATTTACTCTCGTGATACCAAAATTAAAAACAAACTAAAGTCAAAATTATTTTAATATTTTAGTTAAAGTAACTTTTGATTGCTTTTCAAGTTGTGAACTGATTAATTGTTTGTGGCGCCACCTCATTGATAAGTTATAAAGTTCAATTTATGTATTTTTTCTGTGCTATTAACTCTCTTAGTACCGAAATTTGAAAAAGATTAAGTCAAAATTTATTGAATATTTTAGTGAAAGTAACTTTTGATTGCTTTTCAAGTTGTGAACTGATTAATTGTTCGTGGCGCCACCTTATTGCTAAGTTATAAAGTTCAATTTATGTATTTTTTCTGTGCTATTAACTCTCTTAGTACCAAAATTTGAAAAAGATGAAGTCAAAATTAATTGAATATTTTAGTGAAAGTAACTTTTGATTGCTTTTCAAGTTGTGAACTGATTAATTGTTTGTGGCGCCACCTTATTGCTAAGTTATAAAGTTTAATTTATGTATTTTTTCTGTGCTGTTGACTCTCTTAGTACCGAAATTTGAAAAAGATGAAGTCAAAATTATTTGAATATTTTAGTGAAAGGAACTTTTGATTGCTTTTTAAGTTGTGAACTGATTAATTGTTCGTGACGCTACTTCAGTGCTTAATTATAAAGTACAATTTTTGTATTTTTTGTGTGCGATTAACTCTCCCAATACACAAATTTGAAAAAATTAGGTCAAAATTATTTGAATGTTTTAATGAATGTAACTATTGATTGCTTTTTACGTTGTGCACTGACTAATTAATATATATGTACTTATATTTTTATTTCCTTAAAATTAATTTTGAAGGCTATTGACAAATTAAATGTACGGAAAAGAAATTCCAGATGCAAAAAATATTGAAAACATTATTTGAATATTTCAATTAAATTAATTGTTTAATGCTTTTCATGTTGTGAACTGATTAATTAATTATCAACTGATTCTATCAAAACTTACATTTGCTAGAATTAGATTAAAAGGTTATTAATAAATATAATTTCCCGAAATGAAAGTTCAAATTAAAGAAAATATAATGAAGAAATTATTTGAATATTCTGATGAAAAAAATTATCATAAAATTTGTATCTTGTGAACTGAGTAATTAATCATTAGCTCATTAATAGTTTTGATAATATTAAGTTACATAAATCTTTGATTTTAATTGGTTTAGTTTAGTACACAAACTGGTTATTCATTTTAAGATTATGTAATTAAATATTGTCTATATAATTTGTATAATGACACTTTATTTATATTTAAGATACCTCTATTTCAATTATCTAATTTTTGTCAAAGTTTGTGATGTTAAAAAATGATTATGTAAATTGAATTTTTAAAATTATATGTGCATATAATTTTATTTTTTTTGGAATTAGTATAAAAGGTTATTAATAACCCAAATTTGCAGAAATGCAATTTTATATTTTGAATAAAATATCAAGTAAAAATTATTTTAATGTTCTAATGGAAAAAATTTTGAATGCTTTTTATGTTGTGAACAGATTAATTATTTATTAATTGATTGTGTGCAGACTAAAATCTTCTTAAAATAGTTTAACAAGTCATTATTGAATAAAATTTGCAGAAATAAAAGTTCGAATTTAAAGAAGAATATAAGTTTCAAACGTAAATAATAAATTATACATAGAAATGCGATTTCAAATAAAAAAAATATATAACGTAAAAACTATTTGAATGCTTGAATGAAAATGATTGTTCGATTTTTTTCATGCTCTAAACTGATTTATTAATTATTGACTAATTCTATTTAAACTAACATTTTCTAGCGTTAGTTTAAAAGGTTATTAATTAATCAGATTTTCAGAAATGAATGTTCCTTTTTAACTAATTAAACTAATTTTAATTTCAAACTGATTAATTAATTATTGACTAATTAATTTTTTTATACAGTATTAAATTACATAAAGATTAAATTTTAATTATTTTTAATTGAGTATCATAAATAGATTTCTTTTAAGGTCATGGTATTAAATATTAACTATTATTTGTATGATAAAAGTTAATTCTTTATTCAAAATACGTACCTCTTTTACATTCATATTATTTTTTTCAATGTTTGTGATGTTATAAAATAAAGATCTAAATTTAATTTTTAAACTTATATGTACATATAATTTAATTTTTTTTCTAACTATTATAAAGGCCTATTAATAATTTTAATTTTCCGAAATAAAATTTTAAGTTTAAAAAAAAATATAAAATGAAAGTTATATGAATGTCTTTATGAAAATAATTGCTGAAGGCTTTAAATGTTGAGAAATGATTGATTGATAATTTACTGATTTTTTTCAATATAAAATTACATAAAGATTAAATTTTAATTTTTCTATCTTAAGTAACATAAATCGATTATTTAATATAAGGTTATGTATTAATTATTGACTATTATTTCTACAGTGAAAGTTTTTTTTTTTAAATACCTACATTGCAATTTCATAATTTTTTTTATGTCAGTAAAGTTGTTAAATACGTATCTGAATTCAACTTTAAAAAATTATATGAACCTATATTTTCATTTTGATAGAATCAGTTTGAAAGTTTATTATTAATTAAATGTATAGAAATACAATTTTTTTTTCAAATATATAATGTAAAAATGTAGAATCTGGTTAACACATTTTGTAAATACAGACCTATTTAAAGAATATTTGCAATATAATAAATAATTTATTTCGTCATTCAAGTCTTCTTCCCATGCATTTAAAAGATTCTGTTTTGCAATTAGGCACTAATATTTCTCCATTTTCATCAACAAGCTCATCACGTAATTTTTCAGATAAAATCGTAAATCCCGCTTGGTCTGCTATCTTGGCTGATATCGGCGAGGTAAATACTGTAATCGTTATCACAAGACCATGTTTTCTTCCAATTTCCTTTCTAAAATGAATTATACAGATTATATTTTATTCTTTCCTAAAAAATAGATCAAATTATTTTTATAATCGGTGAAATTGTTAAATTTTAAATGTGCTTAAAGTTCTAAATTTTCTCATTGCATTAGTTGAATTTAAATTAATTTCTTAAAATCAAAAATTATCCCCTGAAGTCATTTTTTTTTGTTCTATCAAAAATTTGACCTCTATTTTTACGTATAAATCCTGTAATATTATAAACAGCTTTAAGGTTATTTTTTAATTAATACAAAAAAACCTTGCGGCTGCTTCCGCAAATTCCTCTTTTAAAATTGCAAAATATTTTTCTGTTTTCTGTTTGCGTAAACAGCTTTAAGGTTATTTCTTATTAGAGATAACAAATAACCTTCAAGCTGTCCACGCAATTTTATCTCTCACAATTACGCAATATTTTTCTGTGACGTCATCAAGAATGTTCTAGAAGCTTAGCACGGACGCGAGCCACTACAGCTATAGAATCTTCTTGACGTCGATAAGGTAGAAATCTTGGATTAGGACGCAGTTTGTACATCCACTGCGTTAAATTTTACGTGTGCAAAAAAATTATTATGTTAATTATAACAATTCAAATTTTTTAAATTGTTATAAACAATGGCTAGCGCATACACAATTGTTGAAGTTGAGTAGAGGCACAAGCCGCATTCTGATGCAAGATCCCTAGGTTACCGACATCGAGAAGATTCTATAGCTGTAGTGGTTTGTGTCGATGCTAAGCTTCTGGGAGATTCTTGATGATGTCACAGAATAATATTGCGCATTCGTGAAAGATAAGTTTCTGTAAACAGCTTCAAGGTTTTTTTTTAATTTAAAAAAGAAAGAACCTTGAAGCCGTTTACGCAAATTCCTCTCTCAAAATCGCAAAATATTATTCGGTTTTCTATTTACGTGAACTGCTTTAAGGTTGTTTCTTATTTGAAATAAAAAAAACCTTGAAGCTGTTTACGAAAAATTATCTCTCACAATTCTGCAATATTATTTTGTGACGTCATCGAGAATGTTTTAGAAGCTTAGCACGGACGCGAACCACTAGAGCTGTAGAATCTTCTTGATGTCGGTACGGT
>JAUELO010452928.1:0-13029 GCA_032357855.1 Amphibolips quercusostensackenii | reverse complement strand
TGTTATTGTACATTTTATTGCAACTTGTGTCGTTTTTCCATCAATTTAATTTTTTCAATTTCAATGTTACTTTTCACAATTTAAGCAAAAAAAAACGCATCCTAATGTGAAGTAGTTCTAAGAAAATTTGTACATATAATTTAGGCGAAACATTTAATTAGTTGAAATGTTATTTTAGCTAGTGTTGTTTTTTCAAAAAATTTAATTTAAAAAATTTTTAATTTAATCTTATCAAAAATTTATCAAAAATTTGTAAATCTTTTTTGAATGCACTGTTTTTATTCATATAGTCAGCGTTATTTTCAGGGATAAGGCGAAAACCACGCATACTGTCAAAACATGATTAGTAATAAATTTTTAACTCTTTTTCAGATAAATGAATTTCGTTTGTTCATTTTTTCATAGCTTGTGATATTCATCTAAAGATTTAATTTTTCTATTTTTAATGCAGTTATTCACGAATAAAACAAAAACTGCACGTTGGATCAAAAAGTTAATGATAAAAAATTTGTAGATCTTCTTGGGATTCACAATTTTGGTTTCATTATATTGTATCGTATCTTGTTTAGTTTGGCTGCAAAATGGAATTTTTCATTTTTTGTGCAATCAGAATTATAATTTTCAATTTTTCAGACAAATTCAAAAAGTTGTTATAAGAATGAAATAAGGTGTTCAAAATTCAATGTTTTTCTCTCTCTGACTTTTTTTTATTGTGCGTTATTTGTATTAAAATGTTCAATTTCAATTGTTTTGGGAATTTCGAAAATGCTGTAACTCCGGAAATTTTTGTTTTATCAGAAAAAGTCATAAGGATAAATTGTTCATCTTTTTGAGTGCTACTTATAACCATGCGTATAATTTTCAAAGCTATAAAAAAGTAGTCTCAAAAATCTTAAAAATGTGCTCACATTTTGAATTTTCATCCAAAATGGCTAGCTAACAAACTTCACCTTTGATTTGAGGCACTTAAAGAGTATACCAAAGGCCAATCTAATCGATGAATTTTTTAAAAATTATCGTGCTCACAGACAGACATACATACAGACAGACACATTCGTAAGAAACCTGTTTTTCGGGTTCAGGGGGTCTCAAAACGTGGACATTTGACAAAAACTGGGTGGGTCAAATTTGCCACAAATCTAATACCTTCTCATTATAGGATGAGAATGTAAAAAGATCAACCTTTAACCAACAATATCTACTTTCAACAAAAAATTGACTATCGTTAAATTTACAGTAAGTATAATTAATTTTTTAACAAAAAAAAATTACAACAAACGCAGTGAAATTTTCAATAAAAAGTGATAAATTTGCCACGAAAGAAATGAATTTTGAATCAATTTGTTCAACTTTTAAACAAGCAGTTTTACTTTCAACGAAAAAGTTAAGTTATTAACTAACAAAATATATTTTCAAACAAAAGTATTGAAACATAAAATTCATGATTTTAAACCAAATAGTTGAGTAATTATCTTAAAAAAATAAATTTTCAACCAAAAATGGAATAATTTAATTTGCAGTTTAAGAAAATCATTTCCAACAAAAAAGATATATTTTTCAACACAATAATTTGATTTTTAGCCTAAGAAATGAATTCAGAACCTTTTTTTCCTTCTTGACTAAAAAATATTCCTTGGTAGAAAATGTAACTCTTTTGTTCAAAAATAGTTTATTTCTTCTAATTCAATTAATTTTCATTCTAATTTAAAATATTTTTTGATTGAAATATGAAGCACTACATTTTTTTTTGTAAATTCATCTTTTTTGGTCAAAAATTAATTTTTCAAACTGTAAATTTAAACTATCATTTTTAGCTTAAAATGCATGTGTTTTGTTTCAAATTTGTCTTCTTGGTAGAAAAATTATTTTTCTTGGTTGAAAGTTGAATTACTTTGTTTCAAATAAATTTTTTTTTTGTTACAGATAAATATGCATTTGGTTTTAAAATAAAACATTTTGATTCATAATTCATGTATTTTGTTAGAAATGTATCTTTTTAAGTTGAAACATTTGATAATATTTTTAAAAAGTCATCCCCTGAAGTTGAAAATTTATCTATCATAGTGAAAAATTAAAATATTCAGTTGAAAACGAACTTTTTTTATGTATATTGCAATTTTTTGATTGAAAACTCAACTTTTTTGTAGAAAATTCGTTTTTTTTTCTGAACAAAAATTCAAGAATTTGGTTGGAATTTTTCATGTGTCTTAGTTAAAAATTCCTTATTGGTTAAAAATACAAAAATTTTGTTTGATTTTATCTCTTTCGGGAAAAATTTCATCTTTTTGGTCAAAAATGCAACTGTGTTCTCGAAAATTATTTAATTTGCTTGAGGATTCAAGAATTTTCCTAAAAATGCGTCTTGTGGTAGAATTTTTCTTTTTTTTTTCGAAAATTACTACAACATTTGGTAGAAAATTAAAATATTTCGCTCAAAGTTAAACAACTCTGCTACGAATTATTACTTGGGTAAAAGATTAATTGTCGTTCGTTGCAAATTTAACAATTTTAAAAACTGCAGGATGTATATAGAAGGTTCTTACTAGATTCTAGAACAATGGCCAACAAGTTTTTTCGGAGTGTGATCTGAGACATTTATTTAGTTCAAAGAAATTGATTTTTGTCCTTGATAATTTTTTTTGTTATTTAGCTTTTTTTTCTAATGACGTGATATTGACATTTAATATTATAATACGGCTATTTATTGCCCTGGATTCCCTGGAAATAATTTGTCTTAGACAAGACGACAATTTCAAGTCAGTTGTCTTTATTAAAAGAATACGTAACGCCTTTGAGGAAGGGGGGCTAGAGTATTACGCCAATGTTAAACTTACATACACTAACATAAAAAAGCGACGGGGATGTAAACTTCCAGGAAAAAGCGCTGCCTCTATATATATATATATATGAGGTGTCAAATAATGGTCTCTTTAAAGTATATATCATTCAACGCAGAATTTTGCAAAACGTATAAATCCATACGGTCTCAGAAAAGTATTTTTGGTGCCTTGTTTATAAATCTTAAAAATCATAGCCCTGGCTGGTCTAAAAGATCTGAATTTTAAAATCTAAAATTTTAACGAAGAACCAAGAAGTCCGGGACGTAATGCAATAAGGTGTCCTTGAGATTTTTACTCAATATCTTTTTTTAGCTTTAGTAAATTTCCTAAGTACCTTATCCTTTGAATTTAATGATTAAACCTAAAAGCAGGTATATCTTTCGAGCGAGAGGACGGGGCACTTCTGACGCTCCTGTTAGACTAGAATATTAGATCCCAGGGCAGTCTTCATTTGATCGCCATCTACCTGCTCGACTTACCCTCTTCACTCGACTTTTCCTCACGTCGCTGAGTGATCCCGAGCGCTGTGTCGAGTCTTACAGCCGAGGGGCCCCTTGTCCCAATAGGGAATGAAATACGAAACCTACTTTTGTTTGAATTTTGCAATTAGCAATTTAAAAACATTATATTCGAAATCTACGTTTCCTGGCGATTCTAACGATATGTCACTTGCAACCAATATTTTAAAGGCGCGTACACACATTACATAACATTATTTCGATCTCTTTACTTCAATTTTTCTAAATATTTCTTAAATTTACTCTATTTTTATATATTTTTTAATTTGGCTAAATGAAAACATTTTGCTTTAAAATCTTCGACACTATTTTATCAAAACAAAAATCATTCTTATTCATCTTAGGAACCTAAAAGCATATTTCGAAAATGTAAAACAATTTTGAATATTTTTTATACGTTTAAAAAATTTTTTTAAAGTTTGAAAATCAATAGAATTTGTAAAAAATTTTTGGAAATCTAAAAAACTTTTCCATATTTTGATAATTTTTTAAAATTTTATTTAAAAATTTGAAAAATTTTGGAAATTTTGAACTCTTTTAGAAATTTTTTAAAAGTTTCAAATTTTTTTAAAAAAGTTTGGGAATTATTAAAATTTTTGGAGAATTTTGAATATTTTGGAAATTTTGAACAATTTGAGAAATTTTTGTAGTTTTAAATTTTTTTAAAAAGTTTGGAAATTATGAAAATTTTTGGGAATTCTAAAAACTTTTGGAAAGATCGATTATTTTTTAAAATTTGGTTCGAAAGTTTGAAAAATTTTGGAAATTTATAAAAGTTTGAAATTCTTTTAACTTACTACAATTTTTCGAAATCTTAAAAGTTTGAATATTTCGTGAATTTCAAACAATTTTGGAAATTTTGTCAGTTTTAATTTTTTTTCTAAATGATTGAAAATAATTAAAATTTTTTTAAAAAATTTTGAATATTTTGAACCATTTTCAAATGTTCTTGAAAGTTTCAAATTTTTATAAAAAAGTTTGCAAATAATTTAAATTTTAGGAAAATTTTGGAAATTTTTAACAATTTGGGAAACTTTGTAAGTTCTGAATTTTGTTGTTTTAAAAATATTAAAATTTTTGAAAAGTTAAAAATTTTGAAACATTTTTGGAAATCTTGAAAAAAGTTTGAATATTCTAAAAATTTCAAACAATTTTGAAAATTTTTCGAAAGTTTCAAACTTTTTTAAAAAGTTTGGAGATTATTAAAATTTTTGGAAAATTTTTGATATTCTGAAAATACTGAACAATTTTAGAAATTATTCAAAGTTTCAAAATTTTTTTAAAAGTTTGGAAATTATTTAAATTTTTGGTAAAATTTGAAGATTTTGGAAATTTTTAACAATTTTGGAAATTTCTAAAAAGTTTCAAATTTTTTTCAAAATTTTGGACATCAATAAAATTTTTAGAAAATTTTGAGGTTTATTTCAAAGTTTGAAAATTTTTAAGATTATTAAAATGTTTAGAAATTTTTTTAAGAAGTTAAAAATTTTGAAAAATTTTTGAAAATTTTAAAAACTTTAAAATATGAATAATTCTTTAAAATTTTGTTGAAAAAATTCAAAAAGTTGAGAAACTTTGAAAAATTTTTCAAAGTTTAAAGATCTTGAATTATTTAAATTTCTGGAAATTTAAAAAAAGTTTAAATATTTTGAAAATTTTTTCAAATTTTTAAATTTTCTCAAAGATTTTGGAAATTATTAAGATTTTCGGAAAATATTTAATATTTTGAAAATTTTGTACAATTTTGAACAATTTTGAAAATTTTTTAAAAGTTTTACATTTAGTTTTAAAAGTTTAGAAATTATAAAAAAGTTTTGAAAATTTTGAAAACTTTTGGAAATATTGACAATTTTTTTAAATTTTGTTGAAGTTAGAAAATTTTGGAAATTTTTGAAAACTTTCAAACTTTTTTAAAAAGTTTAGAAATTATTGACATTTTTGGAAAATTTTTAATATTCTAAAAATATTAAACAATTTTGGAAATTTTTTGAAGTTCTTAATTTTTTTTAAAAGTTTGGAAAATTTTTGAATTTTCGGAAAATTTGGAATATTTTGAAAATCTTTAGCAATTTTGGAAATTTCTTACGAGTTGCAAAATTTTTCAAAAGTTTGGACATTATTAAAATTTTCAAAAAATTTTGAAATTCATTTGAAAGTTTGAAAATTCTTGAAATTATTCAAATGTTTAGAAATTTTTACAAAGTTTAAAATTTTAAAATATTTTTTAAATTTTTAACTTTTTGAAATATTGATAATTTTTTGAAACTTTGTCAAAAAGTTAAAAAAAATTTGCAAACTTTTGAAATTTTTGAAAGTTTAAAGATCTTAAATTATTAAAATTTTTGGAAATTCAAGGAAAGTTTGAATATTTTGGAAATTTTAAACAATTTTTGAAATTTTTTAAAGTTTCAAATTTTTTTTTAGTTTGGAAATTATTGAAAATTTTTGAAAATTTTGAAAACTTTTGGAAATATTGATAATTTTTTTAAATTTTGTTTAAAAGTTTGAAAAATTTTGGAAACTTTTGCAAACTTTTTGAAGTATGAAAATCTTTTTAATTATTAAAATTTTTGGAAATTTTAAAAAAGTTTGAATATTTTGAAAATTTTGAACTAAAAAAAGGCAGCAAAGTCAAACATGACTGCGATTATTTAATTATAAAAAGTAAAAAATACGCGGATGCCACGGATGCAAGTTGATGCATGTGGATGCAGGTAAAAGCAAAAATCTAGCGTGGCCGGCAACACTAGAATTTAACGTGAAAAAAGAGAATCGACGTCAATTTTGCGCTGAAAAATCGATTCTGCCAGGCAGAATCGATTTCAAATAATTGATTCTCGAACGCTAGAAATCGATTACTTCAAAGAATCGGAATCGATTCCGGTATCCCTAGACACTTCACTTTCGTTCTTGTTCTTCGATCGACAGCAAGTGCCGCGCCTTGCTTTACCATTGTCGCCAGGAAATAAGACACGACGCCTAGATTTATATTAGATCTAAATTTGCTATTGGAATCTTTTCAATTTAACGATAGGATTGCATGGATAAGATTGTTAAAAAAAAAAAAATTAATAACGGATGTCTAAGGTAACTCTTTTATTATTCAGCAAGCGAGGCAATGGACAGACTAATAGTTTATGGGTCAGTTTTCAAACCATTGCCGAGTTTGTCCTCGTTTTAAGTGCTTTTTATCAAAACTTTAATTTCGATCCTTTATTCTGTCGGTAGTCGAGTCTGTGCTCTTCTGTCAATTTTAATTTAAGTCAAGTCAGTGCACAAGTTTTTCTTTTTACAATATTCCGCGTTAACGTTCTATAATAATTTTATGTGCTCCAGTTACAAAAATGTCGACTTGTACGAAATTTGAAATTATCGACCATGTGGTCGCAGTAAGTTTATCTTTTAAGGTTTTTTTGCATATTATTAAAAAAATGTTTTGACGTTAAATTCCTTATTAATTTCCTTTGTAAAATGAATACCGATTTTGTTAAAATTTTCATGTTAATCGGCCGTTGTGATTTAAAGAATTACCCCTGAACTTTTTCCTATCCTTATCCCTTCTGTTATTTCAAGTCTTTTGTTTATTTTAAAATAAATAAAATTTTACTTCTTTAAAATTTCCGGGTTGAGAATTAATTTTTTTTATTGGGTCTGGTTGGCGCCCAAAACAATCTGTTATACGTGTATCTTTATACGAATATACCTGTGACGTAACCGCCATTAGCGAAGTGGGGAGTGGCAACAAACCATAGCTTTATGGTAAGCCACGTTTGCTTTTATGAATTTTGTTATAAGCATTAGAAATATTTTGCTTTTGTTAAATAGCTTAATTGAATATTTGCGTTTAAAATTAGTGATATTAATAATAATTGGTTATTATGAAGAGTTTTTAGGAACCAGCTATTATTTCTTTAAGTAAAACTCAACAATTTGAATTAAAAAAAATTCTTTCTACAGCACACAACGTAGCTAATTATTTGTTTATAACAATCAGTTTACACAAATCAAGATCATTTTTCAAAATAAAAATAATTTGATTTTTAATATTGACATTTTTGTCACACATTGTTTTGAATAAAAAATGATAAAAAAACTAATAATCTGAAAATCTGCTTCGACAATTTTCTTCGAAATTCATTAGTAATCATTTCTAAAAAAGATTATTGTGTGCATTCAGTGGGTAGGGTTAAATGTGTGCCTTTTAAATTGACTGTAGAAAAATCAGCTGCACTGGGAATGTTGTTTCCTGCAGTAGGCGTGCCCCTTGGCCAAACTTTCTGGTAATTTCAAGTACTGCCATTGATCTAAAAGACATAAAAGTCTAATTCACGCTTAGCGTTGTAAAAAATTAAAAACTTTAAGTAAATAAAAATTTTCTAAATATGACTACTTTTATAGTTTAAGGACACCTCATAATCTAAACCCTGAGAATATTACCGAAGGTTTTTAGAAAATGATAAATAGAACATAAGTTTGAATAAAACAAGGATTTAAATTATCACAATGTGCATTTGTTTACAAAATTTTTTTAAAGAATTGCCAAATGGCAGCTATTAAAGAAAATAACTACAGAAGCGAGCGTAGTTGAGAAGAAGTGCTTGTAACCAATCGAGCAAGCAGATAGACAAGCGGCACGTAGATCGTTTGTTGTTGGAGGCTCGAAGCGAAGTGTCTGCGGTGGCACAAGCATGCCTATTTATATGAAGAGCACGCATCTTCTCCCACCCCGTAAAAGTATAGTCGAAAGTGGGAAGCTCGGTTTAAAGTTTTCCCACTCGGTCGAATTTAGGGCGCGCGATCCAATTAAATTATTCCTTGTTTTATTTATTATTATTTTTTATTATTATTATTTTTTGTTATTTTATTTTATTTTTATTATTATTATTATTTATTATTATTTTATTATTATATATATTATTATATATTAATTATTCCTCTACACATGCCGCCTGCTTTGCCTCGTTTCTTTGCTCTTTTAGCGTTGAATTTTTTTTTTTTTTACTAAAAAAGCAATAAATAAAAACATAGAAAAAATTGAAAATTATCACCATATTTTTGCACTATTGGATTCGTCAAGCTTTTTATGCGAAATTTGAAATTAACTGAAATTGAATTGATTGAATTTTGAAAAATATAATAGAAAATTTAAGAATTATTCTTTCGTAGGTAAAAATTTCAATAATTTGTTAAAAATTTAATCACTTTGTCAAAAAACATAAATTTTGCAAAAATTTTAAATTTTTGTTAAAAATTTATTTCTGTGGTTGAATACGTAACTATTAGGTTAGACTCATCTTTTTCTCAAGAAAATTATGTCATTCTAGGAAGAAAATAAAATTATTTAGTTAAAAATTAATTTTTTCTGTACAATTTGTAGTTTAGGATCAGACGCTTAACTGCTTTTTAGAAAAAAGTTTTTTTTCCTTGACAAAAATTTGAACAACTAAGTTGAAAAATTTAACACTTTAGTTGAAAAGTAATATTTTTAATGAATTTAACTGTTTATTATTTTCAGAAAATGGTTTCTGGTATAAATATAAAATATTAAATTTTACGTTGAGAATTATTTCGTTGTTGTTAAATATTCAACTATTTGGTTAAAGGTTAAACTACTCCGTTAAAAATTAATTTTTTGGTTTAAAATTCATCTTCGACAAAAAAAAAAAAAATTTTTAAGAAATGTGGTTTAACTTTCAACCAAGTAGTTAAATATTAAAAATGAACTATCAAAGAAAAATGTTATAGTAATTAAATAGATTAAATTTAAACTTACAAAGATAAATTTCCAATCCAAAGTAATAATGTTTTTTTAAAATATTAAATAAAAAAAAACATAAATTTACAACCAAACATTTAAATAACCAACTAAAAAAAATAAAATAAAAATAAAATAAACATTACTTTTAAATAAAAAGTAGAATGACTTTATGTTGCATTAAAAAAATTTTTTAACGAAGAAGATTAATTTATTTCAAAAAATACGAATATTCTATAAAATGCATAAGTTTTCAACAAAAAAACATGTAATTTTAAATACTTTAACAGAAAGATATCTTTATTTTAAAATTTGTGTTTTTGGCTTTAAAATCAGACAATTTAAAAGCTTATTTAACAATTTGGTAATTTATTGAAAAATTCATTGTTTAAATTAAAATCAACCCTGGTAGATTCAACTACATATGGTTGCAAGTTAAAATATTTATATGAACGAATGTAATTTAGTGACTGTGAAATCTCTTCTGTGAAATTTCTCTAGCTACAGCGAACACATTGTCAGCACATTTTTTTTTCGTTTTTTTTCGAAGTGTCATGTTTTTCCAAAATTCGGGATGACTAATACAAGATTTTTAATGAGATCGGCTAATCATCCAGAATTTATCCTTTTCAAACTCCTTCAGTTTTGCAGAGAGACTAGTCACAGCCTTTTTTTCGTCTTATAGTAATTTTTTTATTTTCGTTTTTAAATATATTTCTTTGATTAAAAATTTATCTATTTGGTTAAAAGCTTAAGTATTTTGTTGAAACTTTGTTTTATTTTAATTGTTAATTGATCGTTTGCTATCCTTATTATTTTTTTTTCTTGATTTTTGACTTATAATTTTGTCTATCCCTATTTTTTACAATTATGAGAAACATCCCAGAATATGGACAAAAGTTTCCAAATCCTAGTCAGTCTTTATTAATTTGAGAATTTATTAATTTTATGTTGGTATAATATTAATTGAAATGATAGTTAACTTCAATCTTCAATTATTCTCATAAGAATTAAATATACAGAATTAATTAATTTTAATAAATTTAGTGCTTGACGAATTATTTTATTTTTAATTTTAATTTGTTCAGCAACGCTGAAGGTATTCATATGTATTTTTATTATCTAAAATAAAAATTATTTATCAATCCACTGCGTAAAAACTTATTTTGGCCACTTCAAATCTTACATAATAATGTCGTAAATTATAATTCGTTGTTACGATTTCAGTGTCATAAAAAACAGTCATCAAACACAAATATTTTAAAAATACAAATGAGGCTGCGACTAGTGTAAGATACGTCGGAACGATTTGAAGAATCTAATTTGTTAAAATATTTACGGATTTATTTTTGAGTGGTATTCCTTTGTTTGCAGAAAATGGACACTTTAATCTTAAATCTGTGTTCTGCCTTATCAATTTTCACAATTTTTGTTGGTAATTATAATAACATAATTTAATTAGATGAAAAAATTAATTGATTTTTTACTTAACAACTTTTCAGACCACAGTATGGATCATTTCAGTGTAACTGATTTTTGAAACAAATACTTAAATTTTTCACTAAAAAATATAAACTTTCAACAAAAATGGAAAAGTTAAGCTGTCAGTTAGAAACATTAGTTATATAAGTAAAATTCTAAGCCAAAAAGAAAATTTTTTAACTAAAATAATAAATGTTCAACTGCAATATTTGAATTGCCAACCATTTTCAAGCAACAAGATTAATTTTCTACCAAAAAATACAAACAAAAAAAAATAATTTTTAACGAAATAGTTGAATTTTGAACTAAAAAAAAATTAACTCCTAACCAAAAATGGAATAGTTACATTCAAAGTAATTGAAATAAATAATAAATACTAATAAATGTAACGTATATAATATAATACTTGAAAATGATAAAAAAATACATAAAAGAAGTAAATTAATAATTTCTCAACCAAAAATAAAATAATTAAATTTAAAGTCAAACAGTGAAAGTTGAAAAAAAATTACAAGTTTTTAATTAATGTGATAGAATAGTTAACTTGTATAATAGTTACATTTTCAGTAACAAAACAAATATTTTTAATGAAAAAGGTAACAAATTTTTAACAAAATATGTAATTAAATATTCGGAAAAAATCCCTTTTCATCCAAAGAAAAAACAATTCTCTGATTGAATATCTCATTTTTCAACCCAAGAAATGAGTTTTTAATTTATTATGAATCTTTAACCAACAAAAAATTATTTTTACCAAAAATTTGACTTTTTAACAAGTCATTTTATTTCTTACTTGAAAGATGAGTTTTCAACTGAAATGATTAATATTACATTGGAAATCTAGAATTTGTAATCGATGAGAAGGATTTTTGAAACAAAAACATTAGCTTTGAAAAAAGAAGATAATTTTCGAAATTTAAATAGCATAAGTTAAATTTAAAAGTAAAAAAATTACATCCAACACAAAAGAAACTAAGTTTTGAAAAAATGGTTACATTTTAAAAGAAAGTGATTAAATTTAAACTAAAATTCTAAATCTTAGACTAGAATAGTTGAATTTCAAACCAGAAAGATTAATTTTCAACTAAGATTATAAATATTTAAATAAAATAATTCAATTTTTGACGAAAAAGATGAATTTTTAACTAAACGTTTAATTCCTAAAAAAAAGACGAATTTTCAAATAAAAAATAATTTTGAACAATTAAAAATTTGAAATAATTTTTAACAGCAGAGTTTAACTTTTAACTAAGTAACTTTATTTTCAGCCTAACAGATGAATTTTCAGCCAAATTATAAATATTTAACTGAAATACTTAAATTTTCTACCAGGAAGAATTATTTTTAGGCAAAAAGATTAAGTTTCAAAGAAGAAGAAAATTTTTAACAAAAAATCGGCCATTTAACATAATACGTGTATTTTTAATAATTCAGTTGAATTTCATATCAAAAAACACCAATTTTTATTTAAATTGTTGAATTTTAAACTAGGGAAGATCAATTTTAACTCAAAATGGTGCAGTTTCATTTTCGGTTAAAGAAATTAATATTCGACCAAACTAATGAATTTTCAACCAAAATGATGAATCTTTAAGTGGGATGGTTGAAATTTTCATAGCAAAAAAATTTTTAACCATAAAGATCAATTTTTATGAGAAATACGAATTTCTTATGAAGTGCATAAATTTTCGAGTAAAAAATTTCAATTATCAGCAAAATAGTAGAAACTTCATTTTAAATAAAGATAAATTTTTTATTTAAGATCGAACAGAAATCTACTATCTTATGAAAAAATACCTGCTGCTAAAAAAGCATAAAAAATATTTACAACTAAAAACAAACTTCCAAACTACATTGCTTTTGAGCTTATTGGAGACAAAAATAACAATTAAAAAAAGAGGAAGAAAATTAATTTGTTTAACCAAAAATAGAATATTTCAATTTTCCCTTGAAAATCTAATTCTTCATAAAAAACGTATTTTTAGCAAAATAGTTATATTTTTTTACAGCAATAGTTAAATTTTTAGACGAAAAATTTGATTTTTAACAAATAGTTATGATAGAACATTTAATGAGGCATGTCAATAAAATATTCGACGCTGGAGTAAAAAATGAAATGCAACTTGTGGCACCAGCGATTCTGGTCCGGCACTGGTCGTTTCTCACAAGTGGTGAGAATTTTCCTGTTTGGTATATAAGGTCCATTTCGACTGATATACTCATCGTGCTATATTATACTTTAGGGAATCGCGTTGTATGTAGTAGTGTTAAGTTAGACTATAGAATTAGGTTTGTGTGTGCTAAATACAAGTGAAGAATACGTTTCTTTTGTCTTAACTGT
Organism: Amphibolips quercusostensackenii; assembly: GCA_032357855.1. NCBI lineage: Eukaryota > Metazoa > Arthropoda > Insecta > Hymenoptera > Cynipidae > Amphibolips > Amphibolips quercusostensackenii. The sequence goes on along the minus strand of JAUELO010452928.1, from coordinate 93 downwards.
GTGAATTTGTGATGTGAACAAAAGACTACAAATCTGGTGTCCTGCTTTGCAGTATGAATTTTTTTATTAACTTTAGAACTCTTTATATTTTCC
>JAUELO010452901.1:0-13031 GCA_032357855.1 Amphibolips quercusostensackenii | reverse complement strand
TTTCGTTTTGAAAATTCTACAGTTCCGTAATAAACTTAACTATCTGGTTAACAAATTATATTTCTTGTTGCAAATTTTTCTTTTTTGGCAAAAAATCAATTCTTGGTTAAATTTTTTTTTGTCTTTGTAAAAAATTATTGTGTTTTAGTTGAGGATTCAAGCATTTCGTTGAAAATTCACTTTGGTTGGTTAAATCCGACTATTTTTTATTTAAAATCAATATCTTTTTTTTTAAATATAAACCGTTACATTTTTTGTTGAAAATTCTTTTTTTTTAGATTGAAAATTTAACCTCTTAGTGAAAACTTCAACTACTTTTTCAAAAGTTAATTATTTTGGTTGAAGATTCATAATTTTAGTTAAAAATTAATTTTTCTTTTGCTTACATTAATTTTTTAAACTAAAAATTGAACTATTTTGTTGAGAATACAATTTTTGTGTGAAAAATTCGTCTTTTTGTCTTGAAAATTTAACAATTTAATAAAAAATTCAACTATTTGGTACAAAATTAAAGTATTTTGTAGAAACTTACTTTCTTATTGAAAATAATTTCTCTTAAATGAAAATTTAACTCCTCCATTCTTGGTTAAAAAATTGATATTTTTTAGTTAAGAAATTTAAAATAATTAAAAAAATTTTTAAAACGAAAAAATATAAACTAAAAATGAATTAATTAAAATCTGAACTAAAATCACATCCTTTGTTGAAAATGTATGTAATTTTTTTTAAACTCGTCTTTTTGGTAGAAAATTAACCTTTTTGTTGAAAAATCAACTATTTTGATAAAAATGCAACTGTTTGGTTGACAATTAATCTGTCCTGGATCAGAGACGACCACTGTGTGGTAATTTTTTTTTCGACTCTAAATATCTTTTGAAAATTTTTATTCTAAAGATTAAATTTTTTTAATAAATATTTTTTATAAGATCGTCATATTTTAAAGAAAAAATATTTTAAAGTTTCTAAGAATATTTATTAGGTATTTATTAATAAAAATCCGGATTATAATTTTTAATTAACTTGAAAATTTTCATTTAAAATTAAAGATATATAAATTCTTAAGAGATCCCTTGATTTCGATTAAAAAAAAATTTTTTTAATTACTTTATTTAAGCAAATGCGCAATATAGTTTACTGAAACAGCACTGACAAGTCAAACAAAGCACGTTTGAAAATAAAGTACTTAAAACTCTCACAAATTGAACAAACGTCGAATTTGTTCAAAAAGTTAGTTATTAACAATGAAAAATGCATTAATTTTATATTTTTTATATTTGTGTTTCACTTTAAATCGGATCAAAAACATAAATGACTTTATAAATATCCAAAACCATTTCAAAGTAACCTAACATTGTTCATAACAATACAATTATTTATAAGAAGTTATTTATTTATAACCAATTATCTAATTAAGTTTTGCGAATGTTTATTCATCTATAAAAGGCACTTTAAATAACTGTTAAGAGTAATAGATTTAAATTTAATATTCTTTTATTCCGTATATGAAAGATTCCATGTTAAAAATGTTGCAAGATTAAGATTCTGGTCTTTGAATATTAACGATTAGGAAAAATAAAAAATTGGTCAGGGAAAAATTAGGGAATTTCAAAAATTAAATTTTGTGGTCGCCCTGATATAATATTTTTGTCAGTAATTTATTTGCTTTGTATTTATATTTATATATTGTTTGCAATTGCTTCCTCCTGAAGATTACATTTGCAGTTAAAAACTTAATTATTTGGTTTAAAATTCAACAATTTTTTTAAGTTATCTTTTTTGGTCAAAAATTCAACTGTTTAATTAAAAATTCTCTGTTTTGTTTAATGATTCAACTATTTTGTTGAAAATTCGACCCTTTTGTATGAATTTAAGTCTTTTTAAATTTAAATAAAAATATTTTTCAGTTTTTAATATCAACTATTACATTTTTGTTGAGAATTTTTCGTTTTTTTTTGTAGAACATTCAACTACTTGGTTACATGTCAAACTACTGTGTTAAGAATTCACTCTTTTGGTTGAAGATTCATTATTTTAGTTGAAAAATCATCTCGGCGGTTAAAAAGTAATTTTTTTAACTGAAAATTTAACTATTCCAGATGAAGCTCCTTAATTTTAATTGGAAATTCATCTCTTTGGTTAAAAGTTTCACTATTTTATTGAATATAAATATTTTTTAATTGAAAATTCAACTTATTGGGTGAAAATTAAACTACTTTGAAAAAATTAATTTCTTTTGGTTGAAGTTTCATCCCATTGGTTGAAAATTCATGTGTTTTGTTAAAAATTCATATTTTCGTATTAAAAATTCAATTGTTTTTTCAAAATTCATCTCTTTTGGTAGAAAATTTATCTTTCTTGGTTAAAAATTCAACTGTTTAGTTGAAAATTATTCTGTTTTTGTTGAGGATTCAACTATTTTGTTGAAAATTTGTCTTTTTTAGGTAAATTTAACTGTTTTTGATTTTGAATAAAAATATTTTTCTGTTGTAATATCAAATATCACATTTTTCTTTAAAATTTAATTGTTGCTGTTGAAGATTTATCATTTTAATTCAGATGGTTGAAAATTATTATTATTTTTAACTAAAAATTTAATAATTCCAGATAAAGTTTCATAATCTAAGTTGAAAATTCGTTTCTTTGGTAAAAGTTGAACTATTTCATTGAAAATTGATATTTTTCAATTAAAAATTTAACTAATTTAGTTAAAAATTAATCTGTTTTGGTTAAGGATCCAGCCAATATTTTTCAGTTGTGATATCAACTATTACATTTTTTTAATTTATCGTGGGATAGAAAGGAGCATTAACTATTGCATTTTTTGTTCAGAATTTTTTTTTCAAACATTCAACTTCTTGGTTAAAAGTTGAAATACATTGCTAAGAATTCCCTTTCTCAGTTGCAGATGCGTCATTTTAGTTCAAAAATCATCTCAGCGGTTAAAAAGTAATTTTTTAAACTAAAACTTTAACTATTTCAGATGAAGCTTCTTAATTTTAATTAGAAATTCATCTCTTTGGTTAAACGTTCCACTATTTTATTAAAAGTTGAAATTTTTTAATTGAAAATTCAACTTATTGGGTGAAAATTAAACTACTTTGTGAAAATTAATTTCTTTTGGTTGAACTTCCATCTCATTGGTTGAAAATTTAACTGTTTTGTTGAAAATTCATATTTTCGTGTTAAAAATTCAATTATTTTTTAAAATTCATCTCTTTTGGTAGAAAATTTATCTTTCTTGGTTAAAAATTCAACTGTTTAGTTTAAAATTATTCTGTTTTTGTTGAGGATTCAACTATTTTGTTGAAAATTTGTCTTTTTCAGGTAAATTTAACTCTTTTTGATTTAGAATAAAAATATTTTTCTGTTGTAATATCAAATATCACAGTTTTCTTTAAAATTTAATTGTTTCAGTTGAAGATTCATCATTTTAATTCAGATGGTTGAAAATTATTATTATTTTTAACTGAAAATTTAACAATTCCAGATAAAGTTTCATAATCTTAGTTGAAAATTCGTTTCTTTGGTGAAAGTTGAACTATTTTATTGAAAATTGATATTTTTCAATTAAAAATTTAACTAATCTATTTAAAAATTAATCTGTTTTGGTTAAGGATCCAGACAATATTTTTCAGTTGTAATATCAACTTTTACATTTTTTTAACTCATCGTGAAATAAGAAAGGAGCATTAACTATTACATTTTTTGCTCAGAATTTTTTTTTTCGAACTTTTAACTTCTTGGTTAAAAGTTGAACTACATTGCTAAGAATTCACTTTCTCAGTTGAAGATTCATCACTTCAGTTAAAAATTTATCTCAACGGTTGAAATTGATATTTTTTGTTAAAGATCAATTTTTTCAACACAAAATTTAAATTTACCAGATGAACCTTCATAATTTTAGTTGAAAATTCACCTCTTGGTTAAGAGTTTAACTATTTTAATTAAAATTGATATTTATAAATTTTTATTTTAAACATTTTAGTTGAAATTAATCTGTTTTGGTTGAGGACTGAACTATTTTGTTGAAAATTGGTCTTTTTTAGTTTAATTTAACTCTTTTTCATTTAAAATAAAAATATTTTTTAGTTGTAATTTCAAATAACACATTTTTTGTTGAAACTAGACAGTTCCATACAAAAATTCATCATTTTAGTTAAAGATTCATCTCCTTGGTTAAAATTTTAACTATCAATTTTAAAATTATTATTTAAAAAATGAAAATTCAACTGAAAAAGGGGGAAAATATTAAAAGTGAAGGTAAAAGTTGAAATACTTTGTTAAAATTTATGTTTTTTTTTTAAATATCAACGGTTTGGTTAAAAATTTAACTATGTTTAAAATTTTTTTTTTTTCGTCAAAATTATTTTTTCTACTGTAAATGTAATTTTTCCATCTTTGGTTGAAGATTTATCTTTTGTAGTTAAAAATTAGCTTTTTTGGTAGAAAACTAATCTTCTTGGTTTGAAATTCCTGTTTTTTGGTTAGAAATGCAACTGTTTCGTTGAAAATCAAGTTTCTTGGTAAGAATTGATATTTTTAGGTTAAAAATTCAACTGTTTTACAGAAAATTTATCTTTAGGCTTGCATTTGTACTAAAAAATTTAATTTGTTATTTTTGATTGAAAATGATCTATTTTTTGGTGAAAATTCAACTTGTTTGAAAATTCATGTTGAAAATTGAATTATTTGATTAAAGTTTAACTCTTAGTTCAAAAGTTAAACTATTTTCTTCAAAATTTTGTTGTTCTTGAAACTTTAACTATAACAGTTTTTATTCGGAATTAAGTTCTTTGTTAAAAATGAATTTTTTAAAATGAAAATTGAACTATTTGGTTGAAAATAAAACTGTTTTTGCTTGAAGTTTGAAATTTTTGTTGTTGAAAATTTCACTATTTTATTGAAAATTGATCTTTCTGGTCGAAAATTCAACTGCTTTGTTAAATATTCGTCTATTTTGACAGAAAATTCGTCCTTTCAGATTGATTTTTTTTCAATTGTGCTATCTATATAAAAAAAAATTATTTGGTAGAAAACGCAACTTTTTTGGTTGAAGATTAATCTTTTTCTTTGGAAAATCGACTACGTGGTTGAAATTTTATCTTTTTAGGTAAAAAATTCGTTTATTTAGTTGAAAGTTTAACTATTTTATTAAAAATTCCAGTATTTTGTTAAAAAGTCATCTTCTTGGTCGACAATTCAACTGTTTTTGTCGATCATTCAACTATTTGGTCAGAAAATTCGTCCCTTTTTAATTAAATGTTCACTTTTTTATTGTTAAAAATTCATCTATCTTCTAAAAAAATTAAATTATTTGTCTGAAAACGCTACTATTTTTGATTTGAATCAAACCTTTTTTGTTTCAAAATTGGACCATCGTATTGAAAATTTACCTTTCGTGGAAGAGAAGTAATCATTTTTGTGGTTATTATAAATAAATGAAAAATTTTAAAATTAAAATTTAAAATTGGTTTGTTCCGTTTATGAATGATTCTATGCGAAAATGTTACACGAATAAAATGCTGGTCTCTGAGTATTACAGCTCAAGGAAAATGAAAAATTAGTCAGAGAAAAATCAGGGAAATGTCAGAGAATTCGGAAATTAAAATTTTTCGGCCACACTGAATTATATGATAATATTACAATAATTGTTGACTCCTTTAATAATTTTTCGTTTTTCTTGGGTAAAATATAGGATTTTTCGACTGCTCTGAATTTCTGTCACTTGGGCTACTTATACTCGGATGCATGTTTGAACAACTGTTTCATGATTACACAGGTGTATGGGACTTGAGTAATAAAATTATACAAGTTTAACTTTTTATCAGAGGAACGATGGTCTATTGAATTAAAATAGGAGTTTATTATAAAGATGAAAAACTGGCATCAAACTTATGTTTTATTTGAACAGTTTATTTAAATTTATTTTTACATTTTCATAGCAATGAGAAGGCATCAGCTTATTTTATTTAAATAGAATTATTAATGTCAATGAGCCCTCTATAAAAAAAAAAAATAAATTGCCTTTTACATTTGTGAAAAAATTAAATTTGGAATAGAATATTTTTATCATTTATTTATAGGCTTCCACATTTTATCAGTGGCACCGGAAAACACAGTAAATATAATTTTATTTTTACTACGCAATTTTTTCTGAACGAGTAATCACGTTTCAAATTCAGCAGTGATTATAATACATTTTTGATAAAAATTAAAAAAAAAAATTATGTTCGTGTATGAAAGGTTTGAAAATTTTAATTATAATGTGCTGAGTGTTTAACTATGGTGCAGCTTTCCAAAGTCAATGTTTAAAAAATAAAAAATAAAATAAGTTTACAAAAATCATATTCATTTTGCAACTCCAAATGCGATAAAGAACAAATGCCTATTTTATTTTGTTTATGATGCAGTCACATCTCGTGTTGTGTCGACATACATACAAATATTTTTGAAAACCATGAAGTTTATTATTTTATCTTTAAGCAACGAGAGACAGAAGTCTAGTTTTTTAACGTTCTGTCAGTTTTCCATGATTTTAAGGTTCTCCAGAGGATTTCATAGGATAAAAGAGTCTTTGATTCAGGAAAAATTTCTTTCAATTTTTGAATTTATTTTTAGTTAATTATAAAAAATATATGTTAAAAGAACGGCTTTTTAAATTAAAAACAAATATTTTTCTAAGTCTATGACAACGCAAACACTCGTGTAAAATAGGTCAAAGACAAATCTTATCAAACATTTTGTCAGCCCTTTTATTTCATTTTTCAAATTTAACTCTCGATATCTCATTTCGAGTGGACGTGAAATGTTCGAAAAAAACATTGCGATAAGGTAAAAATTTAGTAAGTAATTAATCTGCTTCACGTCATGTAAAATCCTTGTCACTTTTTTGTATTTTTTTGTATTTTTATATTATTATTATTGTTTTCGACTTCGCGCTATGCATATTGGCTCATAAAATACATATTGTGCTCAATTCAAGTTATCAGGAATGTTTCTTTTTAAACGTCGGATTGTACATTTTCACATTGTACTTCGATGTTATGGAAGAATTCAAGAAAAACAGGTTTATTGCTTTGCAAACTTTGTTTTTATCTACACGTGAGTCAAAGTCATTTAAAACACTGTTGTGAGGACCTTTTATTTTGTGACTAGCTTAAATAAAATTGGTAGAAATCATTGTAATATAATCATTGTAATATAATTTTAAAAGAGAAAATAGTTTACCCTGCTATTTACAAATTTATAAATCTAAAAATTATTCTAGAAATTACATTCAGTATGGGAGCGAGGGGTTTGGTGCCGGTGTGGGGCATGGTGTCAATTACAAAGAACGCTCGCTTTTGTTGATGAAATTTTTGTTTTAAAAATCGTTTCAGAAAAATTATTATGAAAAAACAGTTTTGGCGAAAATAGATAGAAAAGTCCTTGGCAGAAATGAAGCACTTACAGTATATTTTGAAATTCTTGAAGCATGAAAATATTAGATTCTAATAGGCATAATGTCCGCAAAACTTTGTGGAGATGGTAACAGTGCTTGATAATGGGTCGGTAATTTGATCGATAATGTAGAAAAACTCAGAAAGTTAGTTATCTTGTTAATCTCGTAATTTTAATATTGTTCTAACCGTTATGTATGTTCTATCTAATAAAATTGAAGGTTGTTAACAGTAAAGTTACACAGATAATGACGAAAATTGAAAGGTGATTTCAAGTCATATTTAATAATAATAATACGGTAAGTACCAATTTCACGTTTTATTCCTTTGAAAGAGAATACCATGTAAAATTCGTGATTATAAGCTACAAACATAAGAAATTGTCGTTTTAAGGTTACAAATGTATTTGAATTTTAATTATAATTTTCGATTAAAATATACTTTAAAGGCTTCTCTTAGTCGCGCCCTTTCAGGTTTTATTCATTCAAAAGAGACCAGCATCTAAACTTTGAGGATATAACGTAAAACTATTTAAAGTTATTGTTATGAAATTATTTCGATTCCTAATCATAATTTCTCCTTTCGAAAACACTTCAAGCAATTTTCATGATTTATTAGCGTGGTCCTAATGACATAGGTTGAACAATAATTCAATAAATAGGATTTCGATTATTACACTGAGAAAGCGAACCGTTAACTGAGCTGGACAAATAGCTCGGTTAAAGACATATTATTTAAAAAGAACACAGTAATGGTTGTAAGCAATCATGTGCTTGTTGCTATCACAGCCGAGCCAAAACGGTTAAAGTCAAATGGTAAACAATAACACATCAAAGGCTTGTCGGAACCAAGTTTAACTCTGCGAAATTTGAAGGAGTAGTTCTTTGTTAAAATAAAACAATTTTTTTGGTTGAAAGCAAACAACTGCTCTGTAATGAATTTTAACCAAGCTGCACATAAACAACTGCCGGAAATGAAGATAGATGAAACCTGTGGGAAAAAAATGTGTCTAAAATCTTTTCGGATTTCAATAACATAATTCATTGTTTCATTCTGTCGGATCCTTGAGCATTCATTGCTTATGATTATTATGCAATTTTATGGAGGGCAAGGAACACGATACATTTCATTCGAGATCGCTAAGTCCTTATTTTTATAAAATCCCACGATTTAACGTCGAGAAACACTTAATTCATTCTTCACCAGAAATTTTGTCTTGAATATACTGATAAAAATCACATCACACGAAATGAATACTCGAGATATCGACAAAGAAACACAAAGCAGCCCTCAATTTGGCTCTTGGAGCACCACAAAGCCTAACAATATCAACCATTGCTTCTTCGTGCGCATTCATGGTGCGCACTCGCGTTATTGTCAGTTATTACGGTGTTCCAAGAGCCAAGACACTTGACGGCTGCTTTGTATTTCTTTGTCGATTACTCGAGCAATCATTTCGTATGCTGTGATTTTTAACATTAAATTAAGAAAACTTTCTGCTGGAGAATTAATTAACTGCTCTTGGATGTGAAATCGTGGGCTTTTATGAAAATAAAGACCCTCCATAAAATTGCATAATAATCAAAAGCAATGGATGCTCCAGGATCCGACAGAATAAAACAATGGATTATGGTATAAAATCCGAAAGGATTTTATACAGATTTTTTTTTACAGGTATTATCTATCTTTATTTTCGGCGGTTGTTTTCGCTGTCATTTACCCTGTCGTTTTGCCTGTCGTTTTCCTGTGGTCGCGAAAAAACTACAGGGAAAAATTGACAGGCAAAAAATGACAGGCCTGTCATTTTCTTCCTGACATAAATTTCTTAAGGGTATATTTTCCCAAGCAAACTAGTCACTTTTTACACAATCAATATGCTTGTTATTTTTTCTCAAGTAATATTGTCTGTTTTTAATCAACCAAATTTACTAAGTTCATTTTTAACATTCTAAGTAGCTAATTCTAACAAATTGAAGTTGATAAATTTAAAACAAGTGCTTTTGAACTTAGCAAAAGTGAACCAAGTTGAGTTGAGAGTTTTTAACCGAGTATATAAAAGCTAGCATCGCTGATAGCGTCTTTCGCTTTGAATCCATTCTTTTTAGATAGCTATCGAGAGGATCCAGTTGCGCGCCAAAAAAAAGTGAAGTGAAACAGTTATAGTGAGGTGAATTTAATAATTACTATCAAAGTGCATCACGTTATTAAGAAAAATCTGCCCGCTTAGCGGGCACATTCTCATCGCGCGCGACTCGCTTCGCTCGCAAATTTGAGCGTGCCTGAAACTCGCAGCTGTTGTATATCGCGTTTCGCGCTCGATAATATATATACCTCGCGCTAGGCGCTCGGATATTTTTAATTTTCACACCTTGTGTTCGGCTTAAATAGAAAGAAGCTTTTTATTTAAGATTAAAAAGGAAGTTTATTCACTTAAGGCTCTATCGGCCTTAAGGAGCACATTCTTATAACAATACCCGCGCTTCGCGCTCGATTTTTCATATGTGTTTATATAATTCTTTTAATTTCTCCAGCAACAGTTTTGGTTTAACTCACTGAAAATGCTACGAAACAAGCGCTTTGCGCTCGATATTCGATTTAAAAATCATTTAAACCTCGCGCTCGACGCTCTTTTCTCTGCACCCTATAATAGAACCAAAAAAGTTTTAGCGCGCTTACGGCACGCGATTTGGTCTTCGCGCTACGCAATATATTGAACGCGCGCAGTGTGTTTCGTGTTATATGTTCTTCATATACAAATTACTGAATTTGTATTTGATATTAAATTTAATTTTCTAACAAAAAAGAATTATTTCTAAGAAAATTTTAAAAATGATCAAACAAATATTTTAAAGGAATTTTCAACCTAATAGTTAGATTTTCAACCGAAGAAATCAATTTTCAGCCAACACTATCAAGTTTATGCTAAAAAAGTTTAATTTTCAATAAAATAGAGGAATTTTCAAACAAATAATTGACTAAAATGATGAATCATCAACCAAAAAGATTAATTTCCAAGAAAGTAGTTTCACTTTCTACTAAGTAGTTAAAGTTCCAACCAAAAAAGATGAATTCTCAAATAAAATATGATAGTTACTATTTCAACCAAAAAAGATTTTACTTTTAATCTAAAAACAGATGATTCTACCAAAAAAGACAAATTTTTAACAAAATAGTTCAATCCACAACCGAATAAAAACACGCATCCTATCAAAAAGTGCTCGATAACAAATTTGTAAATCCTTTTTCAACGCACACTTTTTGTTCATTTATTTTTTCGCACCTTGCGCCGTTTTTCCACAAATTAAATTTTTTCATTGTTAATGTTGTTTTTCACGGTTAGAACAAAAACTGCGCATCATATCAAAAAATAATTCAAAACAACTTTGTAGCTCTTTTTTGAGTTAACAAGCTTTCTCTATTTATTTTTTTGTATCTTGTATCGTTTGTCTAAAAATTTCATTTTTCTCTCTTTAATGCAGTTTTTTACGAATAAAACAAAAACTACGCGTTCTATCAAAAAGTAATCAGTAACAAATATGTAGATCTTTTTTAAATACACAATTTTTGTTATTTCATCTTTTTTCGTATCTTGTATAGTTTGACCACAAAATGAAATTTCTGTTTTCTCAATATTTTTTTGTGCGTTAAAAATTTGAATTTAAAATTTTTTAAAGAAATTCAAAAACTTGTGATAATCTTGTAGGGTGTTTAAAATGCAACGTTTTTCCTTTTATAACATTTTTTCATATCGTGCGTTGTTTTGATTAAAATGTTCATTTTCGTTTGTTTTCTTTGATTTTGAAAATGCTATAACTCCGGTAATTTAAAAAAAATCAGAAACAGGCATTAGGATAAATTATTTGTCTTTTCGGCTACTACTTACAGTTTTACATAGAATTTTCAATCTTGAAAAAAGTGATCTCAAAAATTTTCAAAATGTGCTCACTTTTTGAATTTTCATCCAAAATGTTTGGCAAACCAGCTTGACCTTTAATTTGAGACACTAAAACAGTATACAAAATACCAATCCAAACTGTTGATTTTTTCGAAAGTTATCGTGCTCAGAGCCATATATACATACATACATGCATACAGACAGCCAGACAGATATATTCGTGAAAACCTGTTTTTTTTGGGTTCATGGGGCCTCAAAACGAAGACATTTGACGAAAACCGTGGGGGTAAAATCTTACACAAATCTAATACCTTCTCTGATGAGAAGGTAAAAACTGCCAATAAAGTTATTTTTTTCACAATAAATCCATATTTTTTTATTTATCACGATATTTGAATTTTTTCAAATACGCGTGACTTTATATAGCGAAATAAATATAATTGTTGAAGTGTCGCGATAAACTAATATTTTTTCTTTAAAGTGTGGTGTTTTGAGATTATGCTCCTGCAAGAATTTTGAAAAAATTTTGAAAATTGAATTTTTTATGAATTCTTAATTGAAAAAAGTCCATTTTTCGGCTTACTTAACTTCTATATTTTTTATAAATTGTTTATATAAAAAATCATGGTAAAACCTTTTCGACCACATTTTTGAACCTATGAAAAATATCGAGTAATTTTTTAAAAATCCAAATCAGAAATGGTGCACCTGTGATTAACGTTTAAAGTTACTGGGGTATGTCATACCCCGTGTGCACAATTTGTTACGGGAGGGAGGTGTGCACAACAAAGGTAAAGATTGGTGACTTAGTATTGATGCGCAATAATGGTCTCCATTCAACTAACTGGTCGCTTGGTCGTGTAATTAAATGTTATCTAGGTAAAGATGGCTTAGTTCTCTCTGTTTATGCCAGCTTAACGTTAAACCAGCGCTATCACACATTTTTCAAAAAGTTCAAAAGTACAAAATTGTTGAATGTGGTACAAAATTAACACAAAATTATCACTTAATTATATAATAATAAAAAAATGCGATTTTGCATTTCTTCATGTGTGGTTATGCCAGCTTAAGGTTAAGTCAGCGCGGCTACACGTTTTTTCAAAAAGTTCAAAAGTAGAATATTTTTAAATATGGTACAAAATTAGCACAAAATGAGCACTAAATTATGCAAGAATAAAAAATCCGATTTTTGCATTTTTCCATGTGTAGTTATGCCAGCTTAACGTTAAGCTAGCGCGACCACACGTTTTTTCAAAAAATTGAAAAGCACAAAATTTTTGAATATGGTACTAAATGAACACGAAATGAACACTAAATTATACAAATTTAAAAACTTAAATAGGACAAAGTGGTTATGCTAACTTAACAGACCTCCTATTAAACCAGGTCAAACGCGAGGTGGGCTATTCCCCGGAGCAAGACGTATTATCCGGAACGAATGTCCCTCTTCATTGGTATGAAATTAAGGCCAATTAGAAAAACTGATATTATGAAATAATGGATTAATTTAATTTTGAATAGCAGAATTAGTTTATTCATATAATTAGAAGAAAGTAAAAAAAAGATTCATGAAAATCGGTTAATATTTGCAGTAATAATGGGAATCTTTAGGTTTTTTGCATACATCATCTACATGATCATATCTAGAAGCAAGTGGAGCCGGTTTTTAGATAAAATGTTTATATTTTCCTTAATAA
>JAUELO010452887.1:0-13032 GCA_032357855.1 Amphibolips quercusostensackenii | reverse complement strand
CGCCTTGAGAATTAACCAGTCCAATCAACAAGTTGAAAAAAAATTAATTAAGTTTACATCATTATGTTTTGGTCAGGCATAATTTACATCAAAAAATTTTCCTACGAAAGACAAATTTTATACACAAATTTCTATAAATTTCATAAATTATAGACTGAGATACTGCGTATACGCCTAGCAGCACTGTTATTAAAAGTTTCCGGTGAATTACTACTTATTTCCATTCATTTCCATAAACGCCCCTAAATTACAATGGATAAAGAACTTGCCGTTCAGCGAGGACAATTTATTGGCGGTTAAGAAATAATATTTGGATTTTTTTTGAGGTCCAACAGTTTTTTGTTAGTTTAAATAATTATGATATACTAACATCGCGTTCTAGAACTTGAAGCGTAGGGACCATAATGGTCCATATAGGCCATCATCATCGCATCAGATCCACCTGCAAGATGTGAAATAGGAATTTTTAGTAAAAAAGTTTTTCAACGTAACCCCGAAACCCCCCATATACAATGCGCAGAAAAAGGATCCGTAAAATTTACAGCACGATTGGTACAAATATGTACAACATGACATTCTAGAAGATTTTGAAGAAGTGTAGTTAAATCTACTGATTTTCTGTAGATTTGACAATGAAAAATTCTGCAATTTTAATGAATCACATTTTAAATTTTATCAATTTTAAAGATTTAAAATTAAAAACTCTTGACTTTTGATTTTTGAAATCATCACAAGAATTGTAATCTATACATCTTTTAAAATTAAACAGTTTTCTATTGTAAATCTTTGAAATTAAAGAGTTTTAGATTGCAAATCGTTGAAATTAAAGCATTTTCCATTCTCAGTCTTTAAAATTGAACTATTCCAAGAAAATGTTTTGAATCTCGTACTTTTCACATGCAATTCTTGGAAGTTGAATTATTTATATTTCGATGTTTTAAAAATTCATTAATTGTGAATTGTTTCTCTTCAAAACTGCAGAAATTCAAATGGAAAATTTTTTATAAATGAAGGTAACTTAATTCTAACAAGTTACATCTAAAAATTCGAAAAAATTTTATAATAATTTTAATACTATATAATATTTAATAATAATTATAATTTCATGACCCAATAATAATTTGTAATAATTCAGTTATTTCATATTCTAATACCACGAATGGCGTTCTCTCAAATTACGGTTGGTCTGTTTCTGAGGTCCGTAGTTCGAAGAGAGGTGTAATTGCCGGTTACGGCCTTTTTGATAAAATTTCAGCATCCTAATATTAGCTACATTTTCACTTATTAATTAAAAATTTTCAACAATTTTTCTGCCTATATGATAAGTTCATATGCCAATTAGTCAAGAGCAACCAAAAAAGTTTATAGAATGAATTAGAATCCACGATTCACGTAAATAAAATTACCGTCGAAATACTACACATTTCCATTAATTTCCATAAATGCTCATCAATTTTTACAAATTTAAGAAAATTATAATTAATTTTCACAAATTTCATAAAGTTTTATAAATTTCTAAAATTTACAGAAAGTTTTTTTCAAACGGGGTTTTAGGGTTTCTTTAAAGACGGGAAAAGCTACAACATTTTTGGTTATTAAAAATTGAATTTTTTTCTAAATCCATACAATTTTTACTTAGTTAAAAAAAATCATAGCTAACCTGGATTCATAGAACTTGGATCTGTTATTTCATTATCCTGTCTTTTACGCTGCTGCTCATCTTGTGTTTGACGTGAACGTAGAAACTTGTAAGCTCCATCTGTAAGATATGAAATAGGGATTTAAATTATTGAATTTTTTCAACGAACCTCAAAAATTTGCACCCTGAATTATGTATTTTTAGACTATAATTATACTTTGACTTCTTATTCGCAATTGACAAGTATGCGAACATCAATAACTTTGAGCGTTATTAGGAGGTTAGGTTTTATGAAAAATAAACATAATAACTGACGAAGGTTGAAAATCTAGAATTTTTTCTTGGGCGTGCTAAATATGAACCTATTAGTTAAAAGAATGGTAAAAAAGTATTAAAAATTATTCTTATTACTTTCTTGTGACGTATAATTAATAAAAAAAAAAAATTATCATGAAGTACTTTCTGCTCATTGTCCATTTCCCGGCATTCCCCTCATTACCAAAAAGAGCAAGGCAAAGCTTTGTCCCTTAAGATATGTATGTTCAATAAGAATTTGCGCTAATATGCGCATTTTCTTATCATAATTTTAAAAAAGCAAAAAATAAAGAGAATTATGTTTGTGAAAAGAATAGTAAGATTTCGAAATTTGTAATTAGAATATAAAACACTTACACGCACATATTAAAATAACTTTTTATAAACATTATTTAGAACAGACAATAAATTTAAGAAAAATGTACCTGTTTCCTGAATCTTTTATTAAACTTTCTGCAAACGTGGTTGCTCCTGCATGAACTACATTTAAAAGATTTTTGTAAGCTAATCGCATGTATGTTGACAAACTAAAATATTTCGGAACACTTTTATCTGCTATTTCAAAGCATCAATGGCGTATTTAATTATTTTTTTGATCAGACTTTAAAAGCCTAATAAAATGTGAGAAAAAACTTATCGTGTACTTTCATCTGCATATAATTTTTGTATTTCTTGTTAAAATATGGATTGTTTCATACATTTTTTTAATAACATTATTTGAATTACTTTTCTTCGATTGATGTGAAAAAAATGTTTTTAAAAATTCAAAAGAGTCATTTTGGGGACAGGGTATAGGTCTTTAGATTAATCTAGAATTCCCTTGTAATTGACATACATGTCCGAACACACCTTTCTATAAATTTCCGTAAATTACCATGAATGCATATAAATGTCTGAAAATTTCCGAACATTTCTGGAATTTATGAAAATTTATAAAAATGTATGAAATTTGTGGAACTTATAGTAATTTATGATACTTTGCAAAAATTTATAAAAATGTATGGTAATTTACCGGTAACTTTTGATAACCGTTCTGATGGGCGCATGGGAAATAGCTTGGGCTATAATTTCTAAGATTTATAAAAAATTTTAAAAATTCATGAAAGGGAATATACGGGTAAGCATGCAAAAAATGTTCCGAAGGGGAACCAAATGTTAAGTCAGCCATTTGAAAATAAACAATCAAAAACAAAATCTTCTAAAATTACGAACCTTAAACCGACATATTCGATGATTTAGGGAAGAAGGGTGGGATAACGTCAATTTTCGTTTTTATTTGTCTTCTTTGTTTCTACTATCATAAAAAATCTTAAAAAATTTACAGAACTTTTTTCAGCCATTCTCAACTTGCCTGATTTTTCCGAAAGAAATTTGGTGGGAAACTCAAATTAGAAAAAATTTTCAAAAGTTTTTTGATTTTTTTGTGCAATAAAACTTAAGTACTATCTCAGCTTTCTTACCACATAATATTCACCTTAAGGTCTATTATTGTAAATTTTTTTTAGATTTATAAATTTGAAGAATCTTAGTGAAAAAATTAAAAATTGTAGTTTTCACATTAGGGGTTGTCCAAATGTATACTAATGAAAATTCGACTTTCAATTTTTGATAGTACCCCCCAACCACTAATTTGTTTATTTTTCAAAAAAACAAAAATTCTGTAATTTTTTGTATGTTAGGCTGTGCCCCCGGGCTTTCGAAATTAACATGGGGCTTTAAGTGGAAAAAACTCGATTTCCAAAAACATGAAAAAAGTAAGTAATTATCATAACATTTTCGTGAATCGAACTAAAGTAATTCTCAAGGAGTATTTGAGGAATGATTCCCACGTAAAATTTTAATTTTTATACTCCAGACGTTTTTTTTCACTTTTGTCAACATGATTTATTTTGAATCGATAATTATCAAGTTTCCAAATATTTTTTTAATGATTTTAAATTATTTGAACAATTTTTATTTCTCTTAACAATTTTTTCACGTGAAATTCGTCAAAAATTATTATCTTTCGGAATAAATTATACCAAGTTGATGAATTTCAAAAATAGTAGTTCTTGTTTAACATATTTGGTAATTATTTAAAGAATTTCTATTTGCTTAAACAATTTTTCTTTCCTAAAATGGTACAAAGTCATTATTTTCTGAATATAACAATACAATTAAAGAATGTTTAGAACAACATATTTCTACAGGATATTTGGTAATTATTTGAACCAATTTTTTTTTGTTTAAACAACTTTTTTCTCTGTAAATCTGGAAAAGTTATTATTGATGCAATTATTGACCCAAGCAACAAATGTTAGGAATAATATTATTTTGCTAAAGGTATTTTGCAATTACTTGAACAACTAATAATCATTCACTTGCGTTTGTTCATAGGGCTGGTACAATAAAATCTAGATTTTTCGAATTTCTTCCACCTTGTCGTTTTATATTCGGTATATCTTGATCTCAGAACGTGTACTTTATATTGTTTAAATAATAATAATTTGTAAAAAAAATTAAAATATCCTTTAAAAATATATTGCTTGCAACATTCTCTATTTGTGTAATTATTTCCAGTTAGTAATAACTTTGACCGATTTCATGGAGAAAAAATTGTTTGAACAAATAAAAATTTCTTTAATAATTACCAAGTATGTTAAACAAGAGCTACCACTCTTGACATTGATCAACTTTGTATAATTTATACTAAAAGATAATAATTTTTTACAAATTACCGAGAAAAAAATGGTTTAAACAATTCACCATTATTATAAAAAAACTTTAAAACTCGTCAATCACCAATACAAAGTAATAATTGTTAAAAATTTTTTTTTAAATATCGTCTCTAATATGAATTTAACAGAAAATTGCTATTTTGCATTTTTTGGCTTTTTTCCATTTCAAACTTTATGTAAATTTTTAAACCCCGGGGGCACAGGTTTCCGTAAAAAGAATAACAGAATACATTTTTCCGGAAAACAAGCCAATTGAAGGGGGGAGGAGTTATCACCGAAAATCAAAAGTCGAATTTTCATAGGTATAAATTTGGCATACCCTAATGTGAAAATTGCTGTTTTTAATTTTTTACACTATGATCTTTCAAACCTAATATTGTAAAAAATGCACAATGATAGTCCTTTTGGTCGCTATTATGTGGTAAAAAAACTGAAATAGTACTTGAGGTTTATCACCGAAAAAAATGCAAAAAATTTTGGAAAATTTTCTGAGTTTGAATTTCCCGCCAAAATGTTTTCAAAGCAATCTGGCACGTTAAGAATGACTATAATAAGTTCTGTGAATTTTTCTATTTTTTTTCTAATAATAGAAACAAAGAAAGAAATAAAAACGAAAATTGACCCCCCCCCCCTAACTTATCCAATAGGGCAGTTAACTGTTTGAATTTTGGAAAATTTTTTTTCGATTGTATACTTTCAAATGTCCGACTTAACATTTAGGTCCCTTTGGGGTCCTTTTTTGCATGCTTACCCGTCCATAAACTTTTGAAAATGAGTATAAATATTATACATTTTCATAAATTTAATAAATTTTCATAAATTTTATCAATTTCCATAAATTTCATGAATTTTTATTTTCTTTAAGTTTGAGAAATTACAGTCTGAGCTATTGCGCGAGCGTCTAGCATAGGGATGGGTAATGCTTATTGAGAATCGATTCTCGATTTCTCAATTCTAACTATATGCGTCGATTCTGGGGAATCGAAGAATCGAAAGTGGCAATCGATTTTTCGATTCCAATTTCAATATCCCCTAACTTTTCAAAATTCACGCGTTTATTAAAAATTGTAACTTGTACACGGGCAGTATTTGGAAGTTTGTTGCGGACATTAAGAACAATGAAAAAAATATAAATTAATGTTTTGTTAGAAAATTTATAACCTTTTTTAATTTGTTGTACACTTAGATAGCAAATTTAAAATTTATTTTTCGTTAGCTCTGTGATCGGAATCGAACACGATTTCGATGAAGAATCGATTTCTAGAATTAATTTCCCGAGATCAAGAATCGATTCCAAGGAATCGAAGAATCGGCACCAAGAATCGATTCTTATAAGGAATCGGAATCGACTTGGCCATCCCTATTCCAGCAGAACTGCTATTGAAAGTTACCTGTAAATTATCATACTTTTCTATAAATTCCCGTAAATTACCATAAATGCCTATAAATTTCCACAAATCCCCATGAATTTCTAAAATTCATATAAATTTATGAAATTTGCGAAACTTACAGTAATTATTGATACTTAATGAAAATTGATGAAAATGTACGGCAATTTATTGGTAAGTTTTGATAACAGTTCTGCTGGGCGAATGTAAAATAGCTCGGGCTCTAATTTCTAAAATTTATAGACATTTTTGAAAATTCATGAAACTGAAATATGTGGAAATTTATGAAAATTTATAAAATTGAAATTTGTGGAAATTTATTGGAATTTGTGATATTTTTGGTAATTTATCGGTAAATTTTCATAATAGTTCTACTGGACACATGCTGCTGGAAAAGTGACGACTAAGCGATAGGACACCAGGGTGGTCTAAAAATGCATTAGAAATTTTTTTCTTTTAAATTTTCATATTTATTAAGCACTTATATTGCGTGAAAATAAGTAAACAGAGTTATTTTGTACTAAAACTATTTCATTTGAAGCAAACATTTTTAGACAAATTTTTATTAATTTTTTTTTTGCCACAAATATTAAATAAAGTAGATTCATTATTTTTGCTTTGAAAGGATAATTCAAAGCATAAAAAAATATTTAAATAGAAGGCGTGTGTATAGAAATATATAATTACCATTTTTCCGAACATGGGTTTATTGCGTAAAATTTCTCAAAAAATCAATCACACGTTGTTATAAAAAGATTTGCTGGAATTCTCATCTTTTAACAAAAAAATACAAAAAATTCCATATCTCGTAAGCAATTTTCTTTTTTTTACTGTGAGAAATTAAAAATTTGACTGTCAATCGTTATCGAAAGCCTATTTTCAAAACATGTGAAATTGTTATCTCAGAATTTTCGGAAGATTCACTGGGAATTGGTTCGCTTTTTCAGATCAAAACTTTTTTACCTCCACTCAAGAGTCTAATATCTTTGAAGTTATTTTGTTTAAACTAAAAATCACATTTTTCATCGCAATCCGCAGTCCAGCCTGTTTCAATTTGTGTTCAGTGTCATTTTGAGACTGTCAGCTGACACATCTATGTCCTCGAAGATGGATAACTGTTGCTAATTAAACTTGTTTGGGTTTACATCAACAAAGCGTCACCTTAAAAGTGGACTTTTGTCTTATTTTAAAATAGTATTTTCTATTTTACAGAATATTTTTTTGCTCTCCCGGAAAATACCGATTTTGTTGGTTATCCAGTTCTGCACTGCCACCTTTCAAAGAAAGGAACAGTTAGCATCAATCGTAACCTTAAAATTTCGATTCTCTGGGGTTGTTTGCATTAAAATAGAGTTTTCAATAATCAAATTAAAACTGAGCTAAGTGTTACAGCCTTGAGTTAAATAGTTCGTGCTTCAGCAATTTGAACAATGGGATATATTTTATCTACTATAAACAAATATGTAGTCAAAGTTAAAAAAAATCGATGATGTAAAGATCTTGGTTTGTGTTAGTAACTCCAGTAATTACTAATGGGTTTTTTTGTCAACTTTATACATCAAGTTTAAAATCGTGTACTCTTGTGCTTTATGATACACAAAAATATCTTTAAAGACGATATTAATTTATTGTGCACTTACCAATCGAATTGAAAATAACGACGAACAAGTAGGCCATGAAAACAATTCTCATTTTATTACGGTGTAGAAACAATTGATTTTTGAAGAAGTTAATAATATCTTGACTAATGAATATTCTGATGTTTCCTGTATGAGTACTATTTTGGGATATTTATGTTTTTCCATACTCGGGCATAGATGGTGACCTAGATGGGACCGTATTGTCGCGGCTCAGTGATATGACAAATTCCAGCCAGCATCACGTTATTTATTCAATTATTATTTTCTCGCACGCGCTTTACCTTAAAACCCTATAATCCGAATGAATGCGTAGATAAGCGATTTTTTGTTTATAAGAAAGCTTCTGTACATTGAAGTGCATTATTGTCCGGTTTTTAGGCAAAGGAAAATTTCTTTGATCCTGAAAAATAGCTTTTTGTTTTAATATAACTTTTACTTTAGCTTAAGGTTGCGTCGAGGCGTCCCGAAAAATTAGGATGGCTGAAAAAAATGGACTAGTCATCCCGAAAATTCTGGATGACTAGCAAAACTTTTAAAAATATTTTCTTATTTATCTTTGAGTTCAGGCCGATAAGACACTTCGTGAATTTAGAATGCTTTTCTCTATTTTGAAGTTATTAAAGTTAAACTTTTTTTGAAACGGACGTGATTTGAATAAAATGATCGACCGTACGATTGCACGCACAAACGACCAAGGACTGGATTGAAAAATCTCTCTCTCTTTCCCGCTCTTTAGTTCAAAATTAACTTTTATTGTTAAAAATTTTCTCTTTTGCTTAAAAGTGCAATCATTTGGTTCAAAAATTTTCTTTGATTGAAAATTCAGCTTTTTGGTGAATAATTCATCTTTCTTGGTTAACATTTTTTTTTTATTGAAAATTTATCTTTCAAGGATTAAAAGTTAAATTTTTTCTAGAACATTTCAACTTTTAGCTAAAAAGGTAAGCTTTTAAGTTAAACATTCATCTCTTTAGGTGAAAAATGTATCTTTTTTGGTTTAAAATAATTCTGTTCTGGTTGAGTATTGAGCGGTTCCTGTTTTAAGATTAAAATCATTTTGGTTGAAAATCAAACTCACTTAGGGTGGCCTTTCTAATCAAAGAAACAAATTCCTGGTCATTTCCTGGGTTTTTCCCGGTTGGCAAACATTTCTTACGATCAATGAAATAAAAAAATTGCAACTCTAAAGCTAATCATTTTCCCATTTGCATTAATAAAAAGTGAACTGCAAATTAAAGCACTCAAAGTGAAACTCTTAAATTTTAAACTTTTTAAATTTATGTTGAAAAATTTTTTTTTTTTTAAATGTTTTATCTGAATGCTCAATAACTTACACGTAGAAAATGGAATGTTCTAACACTTTCCAATTTAACAATTTCAATTTAAATGCATTTAAACTGAAAAATTTTAAATTCTTACCTTTTATAAATTGCTGAGTTCCAAGATTCAGATTGAGATCTAAAAATATAAATCCATGTTATCATTTTTAATGTTCTAAATGAAAGAATCAGGCAATGAATTGAACATTTTTATTGAATTATAGTATTTTAACTAATTTTAAGCTAAAAACATTGAAGCTTAAACGATCAAATTTTTTTATGTTCACACTTTTTTAAATTATAAGTTAAATTATTTTTTTAATAGTTTGGAAATCCTTAAAGAGCTTCAACATTTTATTTCAAATTCTTGAAAAATCTGCAAGTTGTTTTTTTCCTTCGAATTTACAATAATTTTTTAATATTTACATAACTTCTAAATATCTTTTAAGATTATTCAAATTTTTTGTAAAATTTTTAGAAAATCCTACAAAATTAGAACTTTTAAAATAATTCATCAAAATAAAAAATCATTTTCAATTTTTCTCGCAATCTGAAGAAAATGTTATTATTTCTTTGAAGTATTTCAAAATTTTTAAAAAGCTTCTAATTTTTTTATTCGGAATCTGCAAAAATCTACATTTTGCTTTAAATTAGGTCATGGCTATTTGCACTGAAATTTCAATGCGAATAGCCTGATTTTGTCACAACACACACTTCGTTTAAATTATTTGAATGAATTTCAAGTTTTAAATTATTTTTGAATTTTTTCGAAACCTCTAAATATTTTTATAAATTATTTGAATTGTTTAAATTATTTAATTTTAATTACTTGGTTTGAAATTGAGGCCTTGGCTTTCGTTTTCGTTTCTAAAAAATTGTAAAGTAAATAAGTGAATTTTTAAACTATTTAATTTACAAACTTTTAGAAACGAAGATAATATAAACTGAAAATTAATGAAATACAATGTGGACAAACATCGCATCCATTGTTCTTATTTAATTGCAAATTTAGGTAATTTCTTTAAAAATTACTTTTTGTTAGCAAAATTAACCTTCCTTGTTGAAAATTCAACTAGTTGGTTAAAAATATATGTATTTTTTGAGAAATCGTCTTTCTTTGTAGAAAAGCTTTTCTGGTTAAAAGTGCAACTTTTTTTGTTGAAATTAAAATATTTTAGTTGAAAAATAATTTCTTCTTAAATCATTCTAACTGAAAATTCAACTGATTGGTTGAAAATTAACTTTTTTATTGAAAATTCTTTTCTAGTAAAAAATTTATTTTATTGGTTAAAAGTTCAACTATTTGGTTAAAAATGAAACTATTTGTTTGGAAATTAATCTTTTTTTTGAGGATTCAACTATTTTGTTAAAAGTCCATCTTTTTGGTTTGATATTCAACAATTTGATTGGAATTTTTTTCTTAGCTAACAAATTTGTATTTATAAAAAATTCAATTATGTTGTTAAAAATTTATCTTTTTAATTTTAAAATTAATGTTTCTTTGGTAGAAATATTATCTTTCTTGGTTACTAATGCAACTATCTCGTCAAAACTAAATCTGTTTTAGTTAAAAATTAGCTTTTTTGGTGACAATTCACATTTTCAGGTTGAAAGTTCAACTTTCTTGAAGACAATTCACCGATTTGTGGAAAGTCAAACTATTTTTTTGAATATTCATGTATTTTACTGAAAATTCGTCTTTGTTGTGTTAGTCTTCTTGTTTAAACATTTATCTATTTGGTAAAAAATATATGTATAATGTTGAGCATTTATCTTTTTTCGCAGAAAATTGTTTTTTTTTTTGTTGTAAACTCGTCTTTTTCATATGAAATTAATCTCTTCTGGTGGAAAATTTTCAAAGTAAAAGACTTTCCAATTGCAAAATATAAACTAAATGATATCATAATTACAACAGACGGAAACTCAACTAATTATTTTTAAAAAAATTGGTTTAAATCAAACTGGGACAGATTTTTCTTATAAAATTGATCAAATTCCCGGTCAAAAAATAAGTTCACTGTCATTTCCCGGTTTTTTCCAGTTTAGAAAAATTCTAGGTCATTTTCCATTTTTCCTGGTTTCTCGGTCCAGCAGCCAACCTGTCACTAGTCGAATCTGTTTTTAGAAGGTACACACGAGAAGTATTTTAAAGATTTCCTTAATGCACTCCTTAATGCATTTGGTCAAAAGTTTTGAATATCAATATATTTTTGTGAAAATGTTGACTATTCCTTTAAGAGTACGTTTATCTTTGTTTAAAAAGTGATTTAGGAGAAAAATTTAACTATTAAATTCATATTTAGAGATTTATACTTCAAGTACACGAAAATTTAGGTATTCAGGTATAGGTATGAAATATCTGATTTTATAGATTTTCACTAAATTTTATAATGTTTAAATGCTTTTTAAAAAATTTTTCGCAAGAAATCAGGGATATTATAGTATTTGAAAGATTTTCAAATATTCTAAGGTATTTTTAAGAATGTTAAAAGTGTTTGATATTTATAACGATCGACTTTATATTCAGAGGCAAATGTGAACTGATACTCGTAAAGTATTTACTTTCCATAAAATCAGTTTGAACCTCACTATCGACGAGGACGGTCATATTTTACTTCATATAAAAAGAAAATATAAAATTTCTACGTGCGACTATTTCTTAATTTTGATTCTGTGTACGGACAACTCAATTCATTTTCATAAAAGTTTTATTTGCGAAACTCGAAATCTGACTCGGAAATTGGGAACCTTCTTCAAAGATGAGTGAATCATATCTGTGGTTGAATAAAATTTTGTGAAGCTGGAAGCTTTAAACAATGTTAAAATTTCAGTAAAGGTTATACTATCACGCATCATGGTTAGAGCATGGGGGAGGGGGCGAAAATACACAGTATTTTAAAGATTTTTTACATGCATTCAGTCAAAAATTTCAAAAATTGACGTCTTTCTGTAAAATTGACTGTTTTTTAAAGAATACGTTTGTTTTTGTTTCAGGAGTAATTTTTGAGAGAAATATAATTATTACAATTATATCTAAAGATTCATACTTAAAGTAGACAAAAACACACTGCTGAAAGCTAAAGACCTTCTCAATATACAACACCAAAAATATGACTATCTTCGTTCCAGTTCTGTCCATACAATCTCCTTCCTCAACCAAAGTTTGGTGTGACTGACATCAAAACGTTACTTTTCATCCTTTGACGACTTATTACGCTGCTTAACAAAATGTGACCTATGTGCTCATAGAATGAGATATGTCATTTTCAGAGTAGTTTTTTCTGCTTCATCCGAATCTGGCCTCAATTTTTCTGCAGCACGTCAGGTTTTTGAGATTTTTTTAATGAGAATTTTTTTTTGGAAAATTACATATCAGTAGATTTAATATTATGGAAAATATTTTCAGTCAAAATCAATATGTGAGTTTGATGCATTTTTTTAAGCAAAATCCAACGGCGGGCTTGTTTCTGTGGTATGTTATACGATTGCCGAGAAAATCTACAAAAACTGAGGAAAAATACAAAAAAGTGGTTTTACAAAAAACTGCATATCTAGCTAAAAAATTTTTTCTCTACAGTTTCACGTGATATTCTCTTTTTTTCAGTGCCGCAGAAACTTGAAAAAAGTTAGGGTTCAGGCTATCACCGTTCGAAAGATACATAACAGAGAAGGTGTCTCTTTCTACGTAGTTGCCAAGTTGACGGCTTACACGTACTTGAAGCGAATCATTGTACTCTATCTAATATTTTATTTTACCACAATCATTAATATCTACAAATTCCATATTATTCACGAAGTTTATTATTTTCTTAGTGTTAACAGTATTCAATTTTTTGCATTCTTGAGCAGGTTTTAAACATTTAGGCATCACGCGGGCCCTGTGCACGTAATACAAAGGATCAGCCAGGGGAAAGTGTACATAGCGCATGCGCTACTTCCCTCTACTATAGCGCATGCGCAACTCCCCTCTACTATGTCACATGCAACAGCTCTGAGCTCTCCTGCGTATCGTGC
>JAUELO010452881.1:0-22946 GCA_032357855.1 Amphibolips quercusostensackenii | reverse complement strand
GGTGACGGACAATGATCCTGATCATCCTAAGCATCCTTAGCTATGGAAAACTGAAATCGATATTGTGGAAGAAATGTACTAATGGAAAAAGATCTTAAGTTATTCAATCTACCAAATTTACAAAAGTGAAATTAAGATCTAAGAATGGTGCGCTTTGAACCCTATTTGCAAGACTACTTTTAGTTTTCTACGAGGTGTAGAGTCAACTTCGATGCTTAGGATTGTTGTACTCTTAGCAGATTGGAAATCTTTTTAGAAGTTGTTTGGGTTTAATAACAACAACTGGATATCATTAATAAAAAGGAAAGGATAAATGGAAAGAGGATAAAGAGGTGAAGAAGGTGCTGGGCAATGATACTATGCATCCTGAGCATCCTTAGCAGCGACAAAATAAATTTTAAATTGTAGAAGAGATTTATTGGAGAAAAATGACTTCTTGATATCCAACCTATTATAATTTCAAAAATAGAATTAAGGTCTGGAGACGTTGTGCCCAAACCCTATTAACAAGAAGACTTTTAGTTATTCATGTGGTATAGAGTTGTCTTCAATGCTTAGGATTGTTGTCCTCTTAGCCAATTTTGAATCTTCTCAGAAGTTGTTCGGAATCAATAACAGTAACTGGATATTAAAAGAAACAGGAAGAGGATGAAGAGAAGGTATTGAAGAATACAGATCTTTAGATGTTCAGCGTACCAAATTTTTAAACGTAGAATTAAGATCTGTAGATGGTGCGTTTCAAACCCTATTTGCAATACTACTTTCAGTTTTCCACGAGGTGTAGAGTCGGCTTCGATGCGTAGGTTTGTTTAACCCGCAGCAAATTGGAAATCTTCTCGGCAGTTGTTTGGATCCAATAACAATAACTAGATATAAAGAGAAGAAGGAACAGAATAAAGATGAGAAGAAAAAGGAGGAGGAGAAGGTGGTGGACAATGATCCTAAGCACCCTAAGCATCCTTAGCAGTTAGAACTAAAATCGATATTGTGAAAGAGATGTATTGAAGAAGAAAGATCTTTTGATATTCAGCCTACCAAATTTTTAAAAATAGAATTGTGATTTGGAGATAGTGCGCTTTAACCCCTATTTGTAAGACTACTTCCAGTTTTTTACGAGGTGTAAGGTCAGCTTCGATGCTTAGGATTGTTGCACTCTTAGCAGATTGGAAATCTTTTTTGGAGTTGTTTAAATCCAATAGCAATAACTGGATATCATTAGTAGAAGGAAAAGGATGAAGAGGAAGAGGATAAGGAGGTAAAGAAGGTGCTGGGCAATGATACTAAGCATCCTAAGCATCGTAAGCAGTGACAAAATAAATTTTAAATTGTGGAAGAGATTTATTGCGGAAAATAGCTTCCAGGTATCCAGCCTATTATAATTTCCAAAATAGAATTAGGGTCTGGAGATGGTGTGCCCAGACCCTATTTCCAAGACCACTTTTAGTTTTTCACGCGGTATAGAGTTAGCTTCGATGCTTAGCATTGTTTTCCTCTTAGCGGATTTCAAATCTTCTCAGAAGTTGTTTGGAATCAAGAACAATAACTGCATATTGAAAAAAAAGGGAAAGAATAAAGATAAGGAGAAGAAGAAGGAGTGGAAGTTGGTGGACAATGATTCTAAGCATCCTAAGCATTCCTAGCAGTAAAAACTGTAATCGATATTATGAAAGAGATGCATTGAAGGAGAAAGATTTTTAGATATCCAGCCTACCAAATTTTTAAGAATAGAATTAAGATCTGGAGATAGTGCCCTTTCAACCCTATCTGCAAGAATATTTCTAGTTTTTTACAAGGTGTAGAGCCGGCTTTGATGGTAAGGATTATTGTACTCTTGGCAGAATGAAAATCTTCTTGAAAGTTGTTTGGATCCAATAACAATAACTGAATATTAAAAGAAAAAGGGGAAGAATAAGGAGAAGGAGGAAAAGGAGAAGGAGAAGGTGCTAGGCAATGATACTAAGCATTCAAGCATCCTAAGCAGTGATAAAATGAATTTGAAATTGTGAAAGAGATGTATTGAAGGAGGACGACTTTCAGATATCCAGACTACAAAATTTTTAAACACAGAATTAAGGTCTGGAGATGGTGCATTTCAAACCCTACTTGCAAGGCCACTTTCAGTTTTCCAAAAGGTGTAAATTCGGCTTCAATGTTTAGGATTGTTGTCCTCTTGGCAGACTTCAAATCTTCTCAGAAGTTGTTTAGAATATATAACAATAACTGGATGTCAGAAGAAGAAGGAAAAGAATGAAGAGGAGAGGGAAAGAGAGGAGGAGAAGGTGGTGGACAATCATTATAAGCATCCTGAGCATCCTAAGCATTGGGAAATTGAAATAAAAATTGTAGCAGAGATGTATTAAACGAGAACGACTCTCAGATATCCAGTCTACCAAATTTTTAAAAATAGAATGAGGGTTTGGAGATAACGTGCTTCAAACCCTATTTGCAAGACCATTGTCATTTTTACACAAGGTGTAGAGTTTGTTTTGGATGCTTAGGATTGTCGTCCTTATAGCAGTTTTGTAATCTTCTTAGAAGTTGTTTGGATTCATCAACAATGAATGGATATCAAAAGAAGGGGAAGGAGAATGTACGTTAGAGGAGTAGAAGGAGGAGAAGAATAATCACAAGCATCCTAAGCATACTGAGCATCTTAATCAGTGGACAACTGAAAAAGAAAGCATGCCTGGAAACTGACAAGCTGCCATCAAAAGCTATAGAGACTGAACAACGTATCAGGTAAACGTCTTCTAGTATAAATACCGCAGCCCATAAGGATAATTTTTTTAAATAAATTTTTCTGTAAAAGTGACACTTTCTACGCTCTTATGCCACAGAGAGTCAGTGTGATTGCAATGAGTTAAAAAAAAAAGGAACTCACCCAAGAATGGCATCTAGTTTTCACTGAACCTGGTACGTAAAAACTGGATTTCGTCGCGTTCAAGATCCCTGACGTACCGACGTCCTTCGTTATTCTCAACATATTCCATGTTAATTGCCGCTGGTCTATAAGTATGAATATTATAAAATCTACGAAAATGACCATTGTCATAAATTCCAAAGACTTCTTGATATTTGTTTGCCAATGTTTTATATAAAATATGTGGTGGAACTTCTTCCATAACACGCTTCTGCTTGTTCCACACTACAACGTAATTAGGAGGAATGAAGTGATCAGGTGTCTCCATTCCCTCATGAAAATGAACAGGAATTCTAGCAAAAGTAGGTCCAAATCGTTCCTCTAAATATTCGATTTCGGGACCGTCAAGTTCCGTAAGAGGATTGACACCCTCGGCCAATTTTTTTATGTTTATTGACACATGCTTTAAGTTCTTGTGATCAAAAAACCTTTGAAATCCTCCTTTGTTGTTATAAATTCCAAACACGTCATAATTTTGATTTTCTAATGAAGCATATAGAACACCTCCTGGTAAGTCAACAAAAGTATAAGGTGGTTCAAGCAATGGAACTTTCAGAAGACCACCAGGAAATCGGCGTGTTGGTCTTGTCAAATATCCCTGAAAGCGAGGAGGAATTCTGTGTCCGCTAGAAGAAGAAGGTGCGTCAGAAGAAGAAGATCCTTGAGAAGAAAGAATATCTTCAAGAGAAAAATTTTCGACCGTGCCGACCTGCGAACTGAATCCTGAAAGCGAAAATAGCCTTGTATATTATTTGATACCTAAAAATAAGTGGTAATCCGCAAATGAGAAGCATGTGAACAAAAAGGGTTTGTTCAAATCCCAGTTAAATATTTTTTTTAATCGCTTCTTCTGCTTATCCATACTAAAAAAGAATGAGCGTATGTGAGGTGGAACAAAGAAACCAGCCTTAAGGCTGAAAATAAGTTTACGTAAAAAAGCAAATCAAAGAAAAAAAGAAAAATAGGTTGAACTAATGTTCAATAAAAAAAGAAATTTTAAAACAAATTTATAATTTTTCAACAAATTTTCTACCTGACAGTTGAAATTTTAACCGGAAAAATAAATTATTAGTCACCAAGAAGATCAATGTTTCATTACTAGGCAATATTAAAAAAAAAATACAGAAATTTTTAACTAAAAAGGATTAATGTTAAGCTATTCTTGAAACAGTTCAATTTTCAGTTAGAAAAATTACTTTTTACACAAAAAAAAAGGGTTTTTAACAAGGCAGTTATATTTTTTAACAAAGAAATCATTTTTTAACTGAAATAATGGATCTTGAATAGAAAAACAAATTTTAAGTCAAAAGTTGAATCTTTAACCCAAAAGGTGAATTTTCTTCCAAAAAAAGATCAATTTCTAACAAAATGGATAAATTTTTAATCAAACAGATAAATTTAAAACCGAGAAGATTAAATGTCTATCAAAAAAGACCAATTTTCGAAAGAAATAAATTTTATAAATTTTCAGTAATGAAAATTAATTTTAAATGAAAAAATTATTTTCAAAATATATATATAACTCTAATAAAATAAATTAAATTTCAAAAAATTTTCAAATGAATATTCTACCTTGTAGTTAGATTTTTAAACAAACAACTGAATTTAAAAAAAAATTAATTTTATGCACAATAAGATAAATTTATACCAATACACATTCACTTTTAACTAAATTATAATTTTTTCTAAAAAACATGAAACCAAATATATAAAATTTAAAAAAAAACTTTTATCAAATAATTAAATTTTAAAATGAAGAAATGAATTTTCAACTAAAAAGTTAAAATTATCATCAAGAATATTTCTATTCTACCAAGAAAAAAAATACACACATTTTTAAGCAAAAGCAATCAATAATAATAAAAAAAAATTAATCTAAAATGGTGAAATTTTAAGCAAAAAAAGCCTGAAAGCTATTCAAAAATTTAAAAAAGTTTTAAGTAGATAAAAAAAATTTCTTCATATTTTTAAGAAAATTTGTGATTATTTTTAATTTTTAAAAACTAATTTCAAGCAAATATTGAAATATATTTCAAAAGATTTTAAAAATTGTCAACAAAAAAATCTGGGAAATTTTATATCAATTTTTTCTAGTTTTGCAAAATGTTAAAAAATCTTGAGAAAACTCTGAATTTTAATTCATTTATTGCGTTTGAGGTAAAAAATATCAAATATATATTCTTATATTAATTATTTATATTTAATGATTTCTGAAAAACTCAAAATATTTTGTATTTATAATATATTTTTTCAATTTAAACAAATAAATATTTTATATGTGTGAGACTGAATTTAATATTTTTTTTTAAATAATAAATTATTATTAAAATTGTCTGAAAAAATATACATAGAAATTTCTCAAAAATTGAAAAATTTTTTTTATATAGAGAAGATTTCAAATTTACACTTTAAATGTAAATTTTTAAAGATTAAAATAGAAATAAGCTTTTTAAGAATTTTAAAACGTTTAAAAAAATGAAAGATTCTAGTAGAATTAACAAGAATTTTTGCATATTCTTAGAAAAATTTTAAATGATTTTTCGTAAGAAAAAATTAATTCCAAGAAAATGTTTGCAAAAAGCTTTGAACCTTATAAAAGATTTTTTAAATTGTCAAAAAACAATCTGGAAAAATTTCAGTCATTTTTTTTTATTTTGCAAAATGTTCAGAAAATGTTAGAAACTCTTAGAGTTTTTTCAAAAGATGTTTATAAGGCTAAGAAGTTTCAAAAAGATGTATAAATAATAAAAAAATTCAATAAAAAAAAATTATTATAAATAAAATAATATTATACCTTTTACAAATTTTCAAACTTTTAGTTTGGGCGCTGCAATAATTAATCAAATTTGACAAAAATAATTGTTTACATCATTTATTAAAATAATTATTAAGCGTAATATTTTTTTGAAATAAAAATACGAATTTCCAGTTTTTAGAAAATTTTACACTTCTTGTTCACACTTCACATAGAGGGAGGCAATAATTATTTCAAGTTAACAAAAATAATTGCTTAAGCAATTTATCATTATTTCTTATAACATTCTCTCTAAATATTTATAAGCTGTTTTTCTAAAATTTTTAACTTTTTTTCTACTTTTTATTCAGTGAAATAGTATTTAATGCGAGTTAACTAACATAATTATTTAGACAATCTTTTTCTTTCTTGCAAATATATTTTCCTGGAAGAAATCAGATATTTGAAATCTTCTCCAAATTCTTTCAAATGTTCAGAAAAAACAGAAATTATCTAGCAATAGTAGTGGATAAGATAGTTAAAAGCAAAAATATTTTTTTTCAACAATAATGTTTCTTAAATTGCTTTTATGATAATCTGGCTCTAAATGAAAAGTGAATAAAAAGAAAAATATTTTAGAAAAAACCGCAACATTTCAGCACTTTTTAGAGAAAATGTTAATAAAAACGATGATAAATTACTTAAACAATAGGTTTTATAAATTTCAATTAACTATTACCTGATTCTGATTAAATAGTGGTTAAACAGTAAAAAATTCAGAAAAAAATGCAATTATCCAGCATTATTCTGAAAGAATTTTTTTTTATGGATAATAATAAATAGTTCAAACAATTATTTTTGTTGAATATAATTGTTCATTGACTCGCTCTAACTGAAAAGTTTGAAAAAAATGTTAACAAATCCGGAAAAACGCGACTTTCTAGCATTACTATAAGAGAAGGTAGTTACAAACATTGATAAATTGTTTAAACAATGCTATTTGTTAACTTTCATTTATTATGTAGCTGAGTTTAATGTGGAACAAAAGTTAAAAATTGCTGAAAATACTGCAACTTTTCATCATTTATCAAAAAAGATAATAATAAACAATAATCATTTATTTAAACAATTAGGTTTTTCAAATTTTATTAATTATATCCTTGCTGTGAGTGAGAAGTAAAGTTAATATTTTAGAAAAAACCGAAACTTTCTGACATTATCTAAAAAAAATATAATGATAATAAAAAAAATTCTTTAAACAATTATGTTTATCAACTGGAATTATTTTTAATCTCACTCAAATAAAAACGAGGATCAAAAATGAAAATTTATCGTAAGACTGCAATTTTCCAGCGTTATTCTAAAAAAAAATGTTGTTATAAATAATAAATTATTCAAAAAATTTATTTCAACATCTAATTATTAGAAAAAAGTAATGAAATATGTATAAAAAACAATTTTTATTGAAAATTCAAGAAAATAGTAATTATTATACAAATTATTTTATAAAAATTATTAAGACAATTCAGTAAGTGATTAATTACGCAGTAAGATGAAATATTTGGATAAAGATGGTATCAGAATTTAGGATGTATTAATAAATTATGTGACGTGGAACGAAGAAACCAGCCTTTTCCAAAAAAAGCTGCTCCTGTTATGAGCTTAAAAAAATTCAAATTTCATCGTGGAGCATCAGTGATTTTTTTATTCAACATAGGAAACCTTCATTTTTTTAAATCAATTAAACCCAAAATTCGATTTTTGGGTCCTATGGCTGTTTTCTTCGTTCCACGTCACACACGAATTTTATTTTTTTGACTTGACTTAAAAATGAGTTTAGAAGAAAAAACAAAATAAAGTAAAAAAAGGACGTGCAGGAATAACTTAACGTAATCTTCACTATTCCAAATCAATAATACCGGAAAATTGATTTTTGGGTCCTAAGGCTGGTTTCTTCGCTACACGTCACACACGAATTTTATTTTTTTGACTTGACTTAAAAATGAGTTTCGAAGAAAAAACAAAATAAAGTAAAAAAAGGACGTGCAGGAATAACTTAATGTAATCTTTACTATTCTAAATCAATAAGACCGGAAAATTGATTTTTGGGTCCTAAGGCTGGTTTCTTCGCTCCACGTCACACACGAATTGAATTTTTTTGACTTAACTTGAAAATGAGTTTAAGAAAAAAATAAAATCAAAGTATAAAAAAGACGAGCATAAAAAGCTAGGAGATATCTTTATTATTAAGATTAAATAAAAACCAAAAAATCGATTTTGGGGTCCTAAGGCTAGCTTCTTCGTTCCACGTCACACACGAATTTTATTTATTTGACTTGACTTGAAAACGAGTTAAAATGAAAAAGCAAATCAAAGTTTAAAAAAAGAAAAGCAGCTATAGCTAAAGGTAATCTTTATTATTCAGAATTAATAAAAGAAAGAAAATCGATTTGTGTGTCCTCAGGCTGGATTCTTCGTTCCACGTCACACACCATTTTTTTTAATTTACTTGAAATTGAGTTTACAAGAAAAAGCAAATTAAAGTAAAGAAAGAGGAGCAGGTATTGCGAAAGGTAATATTAATTATTTATAATCAATAAAAAACCAGAAAATCAATTTTTGGGTCCTAGGGCTAATTTCTTCGTTCCGCGTCACATGTTAGGAACGCATTAAGTTATAATTTCTTATTTCGTTATTTCTAACAAATTAAAAAATTGTTCATAAATTCTCTACACTAAGAATAAATTAAATTATGATGCCTAATCTTTTTAATTTTAACAAATGCAAAAAAAATTGGTTAATTATTTAATGTGACGTGGAACGAAGAAACTAGCCTTAGGACTAATAAAGAATTCACGAGCGAAAGCAAATTAAAGTGAAAGAAAGACGAACAGGTCGGAAAAGTCGACTTTTTGGTCTTAGGCCTATTTTCTTCGTTCCACGTCCCATATGATTGAATTTGTTTTATGTTATATTCTACTTACGAACAAAATAAAAAAATATCACAGACGTAAAATGCAGCTTCAAAAAAATATTCATTTTTAGTTTTTCGGATAACTGAATGGATCTTGAATATTTTTTACTTATATATATACTAGTCATTACCTCAATCTTGTCGAAAATTCTTGTTTACGTGTAGGCCTGTTACTATTGCGCAAAGCGGAATTTTTATTGACATAAAAACGCTTTTCAGCACCACTAATGAAATTTCTAAGATTTCGACTATTGATCTAAAAAGCCGGATGACTATAGCCTTGGCTATAAAATAAATCAAATTTATTTGTGTGCGTGCATACGATAAGGGACCAGATTCTATGTAATTTTTTTCGTAGAAATTAATGACGTAATCAGTTTTATCGTGACTTGCAGATTCTAAAATATTGTTTAAACATTTGAAGTCTCGGCAATGATGATGTTGAATCAACAAAGATACTTTGATTGGCATTTATTTTCATAGGCAAGAAATTCTTACCTAAAGATTTTCAGCAA
Source organism: Amphibolips quercusostensackenii (assembly GCA_032357855.1). Lineage (NCBI taxonomy): Eukaryota > Metazoa > Arthropoda > Insecta > Hymenoptera > Cynipidae > Amphibolips > Amphibolips quercusostensackenii. Next base: position 13,803 of record JAUELO010452881.1, on the reverse strand, counting down.
AACACATTTTCTTATCGAACCTTATCTCTGACGAGGCTTCAGTTTTTGTTTAAACAATTTTTGATAATATGGTTTTCGACCAGGGAAATGTAGTAAATAATATGGTGTTAATTTTTTTTGTCTACTAGGCCTGAAATAAAAATTTTTTTAATACTCATTTTCATTTTTGTCACCTGTAAAAAAATTGATCTTAGCTCCGCCGGGATTTGAACCAAAATCTTCTAGGTTCGAGCCCCAGCGTAGCTGAGACCAATTTTGTTTAAATTTGAAAATAAAAATCAATATTAAGAAAATATTAATTTTAGACCTTGTAAAAAAACATTACCATTACATTATCAATCTCCTTGTTCGAAAAACTTTTTTAGTTTAAAATTTAGCCTATGTTGGAAAGTTCTAACTTTCTTTGAGTCAAATATTTTTGATTGAAAATTATAATATGAATTTTTACTGAAAATTTAACTATTCCATTAAGAGCTTGAACAATTTTCTTGAAAATTTGTTGTTTTTTCAAGTTTGAAATTAATTTTTTTATAAACTGAAAATGTAATTTTTGTTTCTTCAATTGAAAATTCGATTACTCCAGTTGAATATTTGTTATTTCAGTTCAAAATTTTTTTTTGTTTTAAAATTTAATATTCTAGTCAAAAATTAATCATTTTAGTTAAAAAATAATCTTTTTTTACTAGAAATGTTAATATTTCAAATAAATATTTTATTAATTTAGTTAAAAATTTATCTCTTGGGTAAAGCATTAATTTTTCTCAACTCTTACACTTCTGGTTGATAATTGATCTTTTGAGTTGAAAATTCATGTTTTTTGTTGAAAATTCGATTTTTTTTAGGTAAAAATAGTTATTGTTAGTTAAAAATTCAACTTTTCTAGTTGATAATAAAAAAAATTTGAAATTCCGTTGCACAAATTTTTAAAATAATTTGTTTTGTTATTTTCATTATTTTTATGTTAAAAATAATGTTAGTTTGCTTAAAAATATAACTATTTTTTTCTAACTCAGTTTTTTCTGATATGCAAATTATTATTCTTTTTTAAACCTAATATGTAACTATTTTTATTGCATATTCTATTATTCTATTAGAAAATTTATTTGTTTAGTTGAGAATTAATTTTTTTAAATAAAAATTTATTTATTCAAATTTTAGTTGACAATTTACCTTTTGTACTTAAAAATTCATATTCTTTGTAGAAAAGTCTTTTTTTTTGTTAAAATAAAAAAAATAATAAAAAATTTATTACCTTTTTCAAAATGTAATTATTTTTTGTGAAACACTTTCTTTTATTTTACTTTCTTTTTGCTGAAAGTTGAACTATTTCTATTGCATATTCTATTATTTTAGTTAAACTATTATTTCTTTAACTGAACATTAATTTTTTTAACTTAAATATAAACTCTTTAGTTTTTGGTTGAAAATTTATATTTTTCAGTTGTAAATTTTTATGTTTTATTTAAAATTCGTGTTTTTAGTATAAATTAATCTTTTTGGTTGAAAATTCAACTATTCCAGTTTAAGATTTTTTATAGCATTTTTAAGATGCAATTGGACAAAAATTGTTTACAATAATGTGTTTTGTTTTTAAAAATATTTTTACATTTAAAATAATGTTACTTTATTTAAAAACGTAACTATTTTTTCATAAATCAATTTTTTAGTTAAAAATTCATTTTTTTTCGTTCAGCTATTCCAGTTGAAGATTTTTAGAAACATTTTTAAGATTTAATTACACAAAAAATTTATTAAATAATTTGTTTTTTGTTATTTGTAGTATTTTGTTTTTTGAAATAATGTTACTTTATTTAAAAATGAAACTGTTTTTTTCCATCTCATTTTCTTACTTCAAAATTCTTTGTTCTTTGGTTCAAAATTTAACTATTCCAGTTGAAGATTTTTAAAAACATTTTTAAGATTCATTGCACAAAAAATGGTTAAAATAACTTGTTTTATTAGTTTAAGTATTTTCATGATAAAAATAATGTTACCTCATTTGAAAATGTAATTATTCATTGCTAAATCAGTTTATCTATTTGATTAAAAATTCAACTATTCCTGTTAATGATTCATGATTTTAGTCAAAGTTTTTAAAATATTGTTTTTTTAAAATAACTATTTGAGCTGAAGGTTTTCAAAAACAATTTTAAGATTCAACTGCACAATAAAATTATTAAAATAATTTGTTCTGTTAGTTTTAAAATTTTTATATTGAAAATAATGTTATTTTGTTTAAAAATGTAACTATTTTTCTATGAATCAGTTTTTTCTTATTGAATTCTTTTTTCCCTAAGATGTGAATATTTAAATTTAATATTCTATTATTTTAATTGAAAATTCATCGCTTTATTTGAAAATTTAACTTTTTTTGGAAATTACTTTTTTTTGTTAATCTTTTTTTACTGACAATGTAACTATTCCATTTGATTATTCTATTATTTTAGTTAATAATTTATCTCTTTGGTTGGACATATTTTTTTTCATCGTAAATTTCATCTTTTAAATTTTCTGTTGATCATTCACTTTTTTAATTAAAAATTTGTCTTCTTTAGCAGAAATTATTCTTCTTGAATAAAAATTTATTTTTTTTTGGTTGAAAATTTATCTATTTCAGTTGAAGATTTTTAAAAAACATTTTTAGCACACCACTTTGTTCAAAAATTTTATTACTTATTTCTAAATAAGGGTATCCTTTTAGTTGAAAATTCAACTATTCCAGTTGACGATTCATAATTTTAGTTGAAGAGTCATAACCTTTTAAAAAAAACTCAATTACTTTGTTGAAAATTCTGTTTCATTTTAAGTTAAAAATTAATTATTTTGTTTAAAATTTCAACCAAAAAGATAAATTTTAAAGAAACAGAAAGAATAATTTTGACGATTTTGCGAAGAAATACATAAACTTTTAATTAAATATTTTAATTTTTAACTAAAAACGACTAATTTTTAAACAAATAATTGAATTTTTAACTACAAAATATTAATTTTAGTAACCAAAAATAGACAAGTTTAATTTTCATTTGAAAAATTGTTTTTTAACTAAACTGACGAATTGTTAAGTAAAACTTTCGGAATTTTTAACTCAAAAAGATAAATTGTCAAGCAAAGATTGAATTGTCAAATTTTTAGTTGAAAAAAATTTTAAGCTCAACAAAAACGATAAATTTTTAACTTAAAAGGTGGAATATCCAACTAGAACAGTTACATTTTCTGTCTAAAAATAAATTATTTATAACAATAAAACGCTAACTAAAAAAAATAGCCTAATTGTCTAAATAATTAATTTTCAAATAAAATGGTGAATATACTATTATAATAGTAAAATTTTCAATTAGCAAGATTAATTTACATTTACAGTTAAATTTCATGTGAATTTCTGAATTATAAAATTTCCTAAAAATAAGATTTCCGAATTGAAAACCTTCCAAATTGTGAAATACCTGAACAATAAGGTTTCCGAATGGTAAGATTGTTACATTATAAAATTTCCTAATAATAAAATTACCAAATTAAAAAATTTCCGTATAATACAATTTATAAACAGTTTATAATATTAACGATTTCGAAGATTCGCGTATAATAATATTCTCGACACTGTAGAATTCCTAAATAATAAAATCCCTAAATAATAAAATTAACGAATAAATAAATTCTCAAATTGGTAAATTCTCGAATAGTAAAATTTTTTAGCAGCTTATAAATTACTAAATTGGAAAATTCCTGGATAATAAAATTGACGACAAAAAATTGGGACGACTAAAAAATAAAAAAAATAAAAATAAAAATATTTGATTTTTTTTTCAATAAAAATAAAGCTTATAACTAAAATTTTTAATCTTTTGAATTCGGAAATTCTAGATTCGACAATTTTCCATAAGAAAATCTAAAATTCGGGAATTTCATTATTTGGGAATTTCCCAATTTGGTAATTTTAGAAAATGTTCGAGAATTTCACAATAGAGGGAATTTAATTGGTCAGGAATTTTCGAATTCGGGAATTTTTCAATTTAGTTAAATTATACATTTTTCGGTAATGTTATTATTCGGGAATTTCATGATTCGCAAATTTTATTATTAAGGAATTTTCTAATTCAGGAATTTTACAGTGGCAACAATTTCATTATTTAGAAATTTTCCATCTCGGTATATTTATTATTTAGGTATTTTCTAATTCAGAATTTTATAATTCAGAAACTTTTATTAAACTTCCAATATTCGTGAATTTTCCAATTTAGGAATTTTGCAGCGTCGGGAATATTATTATCCTGTAATCTTCCAACTTGGGAATTACTATTTAGGAATTTTTTAATCAGGGAATTTCATAATTAGCGCACTTTATTATTTAGATGTTCTAAAATTTGGAATTTTATTCTTCTGAAATTTTGTTATCAGGGAATTTTTTCAATTCGGGAAATTAACAGTGTCGGAAATTTTATTATTCGGGAAGTTTTTATTTTGAAAATTTTACAGTGTTGAGAATTTTATTATTCGGAAATTTTAAATTTCTAAAATATTAGTATTCGGGAATGTTACAGTGTCGAAACTTTTATTTTCTTGAAATTTCAATATTAGGGAATTTTCCATTTTGAAAATTCCACGGTTTACGGAATTTTCAAATTCGTGAATTTTATTATTCGGGAATTCACCAATTCCGGAATTTTACAGTGTCGAAAATTGTCCAGTTCGTGAATTTTCTGAATCGTTAATCTTATAAGATGTTCGGAAATTTTAGTTTTCGGGAATTTTTTAATTCGGAAATCTTGTTATTCGGGAATTTTCAAATTCTGGAATTTCATTTTTCTGGAATTTTAATAAAAGTGAATTTTTTACTTTAGGAATTTTACAGTGTTTGGAACTTTCAAATTCGGGAATTTTATTATTCGGGAATTTTACAGTTTCGGGAATTTTTTAATTCAAGAATTTGACAGTGTCGAAAATTGTGTCATTCCAGAATTTCCCAACTTGGAACTTTTATCATTCGGAAATTTCACAATTCGGGAATTTTATGACTCGCGAATTTTATTTTTCGAAATTTCATAGTGTCAGAAATTTTATTATTCCATCATTTTTCAATTCGGGATTTTCATTACTCTAGAATTTTATTATCTGCGAATTTTCTCATTCGGGAATTATACAGTTTTGGAAAATTCATTTTTTTGAAATTTTAAAATCAATGAATTTCTTAATCCGGATGTTTTACAGTGTTGTGAATTTATAAATTCGGAAATTTTATTAATCAGGATTTTTTAAATTGGGAGAATCTTTCAATTCTGGAATATTTTTTTAAATTTATGAATCGTGAATCTTATTATTCAGGAATTTTATTATTTAAGAATTTTATCATTCTAATATTTCAATATTAATAAATTTTTTAATTTAGGAAATTTAACAGTGTCGGGAATTTAATTATTCCGGAAATTCTAACTTGGGAATTTTATTATTCGGGAATTTTCTAAATCAGAAATGTTAAAAATTCGCAAATTTCATTATTTTGAAATTTTCCTGTGTCGGAAATTTTATTTATTTTTTAGAATTTTAATGCTTGAGAATTTTACAGTTTGGGGAATTTTTTTGTTTTGGTATTTTTCAGAAAATTTTATCATTCGGAATTTTATTATTTGGGAATTTCATAGTTCTAAAAATTTTATTATTCTGAAATTTTAAAATTAGTAAATTTACCAATTCAGTTGTTTTACAGTGTTGGGAATTTTCAAATTCAGTAATCTTGTCATTCGGGATTTTCAAAATTTAGGAATTTGCCAATCCGGTAATATTATTAATTGTTCGGGAATTTCATTATTGAGGAGTTTTTTAATGCGGAAATCTTATTATCGGAGAATTTTATAAATCGTAAATTTTAACAATCAGGATCTTTATTATTCTGAAATTTCAATATTGGTGAATTCACTAAATCGAGAATTTCACATTGTTAGGAATTTTATTAATCCGGAATTTTACATATCAAGAATTTTATTATTCGAGAAATTTTCAGTTCAGGAAATTTCCAGTTCAAGAATTTTACAATTCGAAAATTTGATTATTGAGAATTTTCCCAGTGTCGGGAATTTTATTTTAAAAAAATTTTAAAATTTAGTAATTTTACAGTGTCGAGAATTCTATTATTCCGTCATTTTTTAATTCAGGATTTTAATTATTCGGAAATTTTATGATTCGCGAAATTTATTATTTGAAAATTGTACGGTTTTTGGGAATTTTACTTTTCTGAAATTTTACATAATAGTGAATGTTCTAATTCGGGTGTTAAACAGTGTTGCGGATTTTCAAAAACGGCAATTTTATTATTCAACCTTTTTCAAATTCGGAAAAATTTTTTAATTCGGGAATCTCATTTTTCAGGAATTCATAAATCAGGAATTTTGTTATTCAGGAATTTTATTATTCGGGAATTTTATTATTCCGAAATTTTTATTTCAGTGAATTTCCCTATCCAGGAATTTCACAGCGTCAGGGATTTTATTATTCCGGAATATTCCCATTCGGGAATTTTATTATTCGGGAATTTCCCAGTCCGGGAATTTTATAATTCGCAAATTTGAGTATCCGGAAATTTTTCTGTGTCGGGAATTTTATTCTTTTAGAATTTTTAATGTTTGTAAATTTTACCGTGCGGTGAATTTAATTATTTCGTTATTTTTCAGGAATTTTCATTATGCGTGAATTTTTTAAATTGTGAATTTTACCATTCGGGGATTTCACAGTTTCAGGAATTTAATTTTTCTGGAATAATAATATCAGGGAATTTTCCAATTCTAGAGTTTTAAATTGTTGGAGAATTTTGTAATTTGTGGATTTGACAATTTGAGAATTTAAAAATTGTGTGGTATTGAAAACTGTTTGGGATTTTTATTATTCAGAAATTTCAGGATTCGAAAATCTTATTATTCGGAAAATTGTGTGTGTCAGAAATTTTACTTTTCTAAAATTTTAATGTTAGAGAATTTCCCAAATCAAATATTTAACAATGTCAGGAATTTTAATATTCCGGAATTCCCCAAATCAGTAATTTCATTATTTGTCAATTTCCCAGTTCAGAAATTTCATAATTCGCGAATTTCATTATTCGTGAATTTTCAGTGTCAGGAATTTCATTTTCTTATAGTTTTAATATTTAGGAATTTTGCAGTGTCGGGCATTTTATTATCTTGTCATTTTTAAATTCGAGATTTACATTATTTAGGTATTTTATAATTTGCGAATTATATTATTCGAGAATTTTATTTTCCTGAAATTTTAATATAAGTGAATTTTCAATTTTAGGAGTTTCACAGTGTTAGAAATTTCATTGTTCGAGAATTTTTAAATTTAGAAATTTGCACATTCGGTAATATTGAAAACTGATCGGAAATTCTTTAATTTGGGAATTTTATTATTTTGAAATTTTGATATTAACAAACTTCCAATTCGGCAATTTTACAGTGTCGGGAATCTTATTATTCCTGAATTTTCCAACTCGTGCATTTTATTGTTCGGGAATTTTCTAATTTGGGAATTTTAAAATTAGTGAATTTTATTATTCGGATATTTCACAGTGTCAGGAATTCTATTTTTTGAGAAATTTTCAAATTAGGTAATTCGACCGTGTCGGAAATCATATTATTCCAGAATTTTTCAACTCGAGAATTTTATGATTCAGGAATGTTATAATTTGAGAATTTTATTATTCGAGAATTTTACAGTGTCAAGAATTTTATTTTTCTGGAATTTTAATATTCATCAATTTTTCAATTTGGGAATTTCACATTCTCGAAAATTTTATTTTTCGGGATTTTTCAGTTGACACTTTTTAAAGATTTAGGTTTGTAGCGAAATAATTTTATAGTTTGAACCAGGTAAGATAAAAATAATTATTTCAAAGAAATGGTTTCTTTAATTAAGAACAAATATTTTTTCAGGTGTGAAATAAGCGACTCAACGCGTGTGTGTCAATAAAGCAAGATAAAATGGAATAATTGTTTACATAATTTTTTTTTCTTTACAAATTTAGTAATAGCATGTAGCCTTCCTATTGTTTAAATAATGTTTAATATGTTACACATCCACGTGCGCTTATCAAACTTTTTTATTTGTCACGCTTTTTAACATAATAAATTATTTATATAATATAAATTGATAGATCAATTTTAAGCTTTAATTACTTTATAAGATAATTTCCTAAATTATTGCACTTCTTTAATTTCTTGAATTTTCTAAAATTTTCGAATTCTACTGATTTTTCTAATTCTGCGAACTCTAAATTGTTTGAATTCCTTGAGTTTCTTGAATTTATTAAATTTCCTGAATTCCCAAAATTCTTAGCAATTCTCTCAATATCCAAAATCCTCCTTCTTTCTAAATCCCTCAAATTCTTTTGGTCCTATAACTCCTACAATTTTATATATTCCTTAAATTTATGATTCCATTTACGTAGATTTCTTAGTTTTCCGGAATTCCTCGATTACACTCAATTTCTTTATTTTTCTGAATTCATTGTATTATATAAATTCCTGAAATTCTTTGAATTCCTAAAATTGTTTAAATTTCTTAAATTCTCCTAATATCCTAACTTTCGCCTAATTCATTCAATTTTCTGAATTCATCGAATAGCCCAATTTCTTTAGTATTTCCAAAATTCCGTAGAACTCCCTAAATTTTTGGCACTTCTTTGATGCTCAGTATTTCTGGAATTCATTCAATTACCTGAATTTCTTTATTTCAATGAAGTTCTTCAATTCTCTGAATTCTTTGACATTTCCTTGATTCTTTCAATTCCCTAAATTCATTAAACTTCCTATATTATTTTAATTCCCAGAATTCTTCGAATTTCCAGAATTTTATGAATTTCCTGAATTTTATGCATTGCTTAGATTCTTTAAATTTTCCTTATTCTTTGAATTGTACTAATTCTCTTCATTTTCCTTATTCTTCGAATTCTTTAAATTTATTAAATTTATTAAATTTTTTAAGTTCCCTAAATTCTCTTGAATCCTCAAAAAGTTGAAAAACTTCACCAATCCAGATTCCATGAAATAGTTGAATTTGTTAAATATTATAAATGCCGTAATTTTCCTGCATTCTTTGAAATCTTATAAATTTCTTCAATTCTCTGAATTCCGTTAATTCTTTTTTAGACCTGCACTTTTCTATATTCCCGAAATTTATGAATTTATAAATTCCCTGAATTCCTTAGTTTCTCTCAATTCCTTGAATTATCTAAATTTCTTAAATTTTCTAAATTCTTTAATTTCTTAAAATAGCATGAATTTCTAAATTCCCAAATTTTCAAAAATTAAAAAAAATTTCTTGCATTTTCTACATTCCTTGAATTTCTGAAATTCCTGGGATTGCCTGAATTCCTTGAAATTACTGAACTTCTCGAATTTCCAGATAACCTACAATTTCCTGATATCCTTGAAATTCCTGATGACTTTTAATTCAGAAAAATTTCCCAAATTCTCCTTATTTCCTTAATTCCTTGAATTTTTTTATGCCCCTAAACTACTCGAAATTTCTTTTCATTCTTTCAATTGCATTGACTCTCTTAATACCCCTAATTCCCTCAACGCTTACAATTTTTTTCTACATATGAAATTCACGAGTTCATGAATTCCCTAAATGATTGTACGAATTTCTTTTAAATTCGTTTGATACATTCAATTTTTCACAATTCTTTGAACATCCTGTATTTCTTTGATTCCCAAAATTCCTTAAATTTTCTCAATTCCTTTAATTTAGAAAATAGCTTAAATTTCCAAATTTCTAAGTTTTCTTAAATTCCCGAAATTCTTTGAATTTCCTGATTTCCTTGAATTTTCTGAATTTCTAAAAGTCCCGAAATTCCTTGGGTTCCCTGAATTCCTTGAATTTCCTGTTGAACTTGAATTCCTAGAAATTCCCAAATTTTTCTTTATTCCTTCAATTTTTTTATTTTCCTAATATCCTTAATTTCCTCGAAATTCCTGTAAAACCATTAATTCATTCGGCTTCCTGGATTTCTTTAATTTTTTTAACATCTGAAGTGTTGTATATTTCCGAAATGCATGAGTTCTATAAATTTTCTAAATGATTTTATGAATTCCTTCTAAATTAGTTCAATGGCCTAAATTATTCCTAATTCCTTAAATATCCTGGATTTCTTTTATTTACAAAATTTTTTGAATTTTCTTCAAAATCCTGAAATTTCCTGAATTTTCTAAATTTCCTGAATTTCTTCATGTCTGAAAATTCCTTAGAATTCCTGAATTCCCTAAACATACTGAATTCCATACATTTTCTGATGACCTCGAATTTCCTGATGTCCTTAAATTCCTAAAATCTCCCAAAATTCTCTTTATTCCCTTGATTTTTTTAATTTTCTGATGTCCTTGAACTACTCGAAATTCCTTAAATACGTTAAATTTATTTTACTTCCTGGATTTTTTAAATTCCTTTAACACCTATAATTTTTCATATTCCCGAAATGCATGAGTTCATGAATTCCCTACATGATTCTATGGATTTCTTTAAATTCCTTGCATTTTCTAATTCCTCAAATTCCTGAAATATTTTGAATTTCTAAATTTCTTAATTTCTTAAAATTCCCAAAATGCTTCCAATTTCCTGATTTACTTGCATTTTGTGATGTCCTCGAATTCCTAGAAATGCCTCGAAATGTCTTAATTCCTTGAATTACCAGACGTCCTTAAACTCCTCGGAATCCTATTTATCCCTCGAATTCCTTCGACTTTCTGAAGTCAGTTCCTTTAGCTCCTACAATTTTCTGTATTCCCAAAAATGATGAGTTCATGAATTCCCTCAACGATTTTATAAATTATTTTCAAATTTATTCAATATCCTGAATTTTTCTCAACGTCTTGAATATCTTGGAGTGTTTTGATTAGTGTAATTCCTTGCGCTTCCTAAATTCCCTGAATTCTCGAAATCGCTTGAATTTCTGAATTCGTCAATTTCCTTAAATTCCCGAAATTCCTTAAATTTCTAAAATTCCTTTAATTCCTAAAAAATCTATAATTGCTAAAGGTCCTTGCATTTGATGAATTCCCCTAGTCTTCTGAATAATTCAAAATTACCGATTTTCTTGAATTTTCTGTAGTTTTTGAGTTGCTAGAAATTCCCGAAATTCTCTTTATTTCCCTAATTCCTCAAATATCCTGATGTCCTTGAATTCCTATGATTTCTTTGAATCCCTTAAATTCTTTTGACTGCCTGAATTTCTTTAATTGCTTCAACTCCTACTATTTTTTATATTCCAGAAATTTATAAGTTTATTAATTCCCTGAATAATTCTACGCGATTCTTTTGAATTCGCTTGATATCCTAAATTTTCCTCAATTCCTTGAGTATCCTGCATTTTTTTTTATTCCTAACGTTTCTTGCATCTTATATATTCCTAAACTGCCCGAAATGTTTTAAAATTCAAAATTTCCTAATTTTCTTAAATCCCCAAAGTTGCACGAATTTCCTGAATTCCTTGAATTCTTAGAATTCTTTAGATTTCCTGAATTTCTTGAATTCACTCAATTCCTTTCATTCTGTGATGGCCTTGAATTTCCTAATGTCCCTAAATTTCCTGAAGTACTTAAAATGCTAGAAAATCCCGCATTTTTCTAAATTCCCATAATTCCTTAAGTTTCCTGATATTTTAAAACTCCTCAAAATTTTTTTTAACCCTCAAATACTTTTGGCTCCCGAATTTCTTTGAACCATTATTTCTTTTCAATTTGCTGTATACTTTGCATTCTTCTTAATTCCTTAAATATCCTGGATTTTTTTGAACACCGAAATTTTTTGTATTTCCACAATTCCAAAAATTCCTTGAATTTTCTGGACTCCTTAAATTTTCGAAATTCCTTGGATTGCCTGAAATTACTCAAATTTACTAATACTTGAATGTTCTGATGACCTGAAATTTACTGGTGTCTTTGAATTCCTAGAAATTCCCGAAATTCTGTTTAATCCCTGAATTTCTTGAATTTCCTGGTGTCCTTCAACTCCTTGGAATTTCTTTGATCTGTTAAATTTTTTGACTCCCGGAATTTCGTTGATTCCTTTAACTCCTGCAATTTCCTATATTTCTTAAATTCATGAGTTCATTAATCCCCTAAGGAATTTCACAAATTTCTTTTTAACTCGCCTAATATCCTAAATTGTTCTCAATTCCTCAAATATCCAGGACTTCTTTGATTTCCAAAATTCCTTGCGTCTTCTAAATTCCCTAAATTCCCCAAATAGCATTTATTTCTAAATTCATAAATATCCTAAATTTCCTAAATTCACGACTATTTTGGAAGTGCCCGAATTCCTTGTATTGCATGAATTTCTTAAATTTAGTGAATTCCTTGAATTTTCTAAAGATCTAAAGTTTCTGATGTCCTGAGTTCACAAATTTTTTCGGATTGCTTGGATTTCTTGTACTGCCCAGATTTCTGGAATTCACTGAATTTTTTTAATTTCCTGATGACCTTGAAGTGCCTGATGTCCTTGAATTTCTAGGAAATTTCGCGATTCCCCTAATTCCCCTAATTCCTCAAATTTTTTCATGTCATTAGGCTTTTTTGAATTCCTTTAATCCCTTAAAGTCCTTTGACTTCCTGAATTCCTTTAATCCTTATAATTCCTACAATTTTCTATATTCATGAAATTCATGAGTTTAAAAATTTCCTATATGATTCTATAAAATTCTTCTAAATTTCTTTAGTAGTTTAAATTGTTCCTAATTCCTTGAATAATTTGGATTACTTGAATTCCCGAAATTACTTGAATTTCCCGAATTTCTTAAATTCCCAAAATCTCTGGCACTACTGAATCACCAAATTATCTTGCATTCTAAAGATTTCTTGAATTTCTTGAACTCCATGAATTCTCGAAATTCCTTGGGATGCCTAAGTTCCTTAAATTTACTGAATTACTTGAATTTTCTGATGACCTCGAATTGACTGATGTGCTTGAATTTCTGAAAAATTCCTGCAATTTTCTTTACTCCCTTTATTTCTTTGAATTTACTGATGTCCCTTCACTCCTCGTATTTTCTTGAATCTCTTTAATCCCTTTGATTCACTGATTTTCGTTAATTTCTTTAACTCCTGCAATTTCCTATATTTCCTGGATTAGTGAGTTTATTAATCTTAAAAATGATTCTATGTTAAAAGTTTTATTTAAGTAATTATTCAACAATCAATTGTTTAAAAAAAAATTAGAGAAATGTGCATCAGACTGTGTAGTTTTAATTTCAGACTTCTGCTACAACTTCCCTAGATCATGTCACAAATCAAGGTCGAGGTGCAAAATTACAGAAATTCTAACATGTTTTACAAAAAAATTATACGTGGTGTAACTTGAAGTATTTTTGTGCAATAAGTGTAGAAAAAAAGATCATTTAAATAAGCAGATAGGCAGGGAATGTTCTAGACACACTCGTGTTAATACATGTACGTGTGAGATCTGGAATCTTCTAGATCAATATGTTATAACTGCTTGATACAGTTAGGTGTAAGAGAAACAGACTAATTTCATCAACTATAATTTTGAAACAACTTACAAATCGAATGAAAATTGTGACCTGTAAACTGACTTAATAAAAAAAATGTATATTTGTCCCAATGTAAGTGGGGCAAATTTTTGTGTGCGCTTCTCAAAAAGTATGGGTGGAGCGTTGATGCAAGATTAAAGCTTAGAGAACCATTAAAACACTGACTCTTTAATGTAATAAGTTACATGAATCATTTTGATCTGACTTTGAATCACAGACAGTATATTTCAGTTTTACATTTTTTTTTAAATTAATGGTGCCGAGGATTCTAGTTT
>JAUELO010452858.1:0-13034 GCA_032357855.1 Amphibolips quercusostensackenii | reverse complement strand
ACCAGTACAAGAAAACATTAGGCGAGACTAACCTTTGCGCAGTGTATGCCCCCAAAACTCTTTCCCTCCAGATGCATTTCTTGTAATCAAAACACTATTTAATGCATTATTTAAAATTAAATGACTATTAGCAATTTTAACAAACACTGAAAAATGGTCTAAAAATGTAGAAATCCCCAAAAACAGAAAATCTTAGATCAAACCCAAGGAGACCGCATCACAAAATATGAGATCTACTACACTTTTATCTTGATGCCCTATAAAAGCATATTGTACTGGAGTATCATTTTCAGATCTGCCATTTAAACAACCAAATTGTACACCTCCAAAAAGTTTATTAATACCTCACCTCTGTAGTTTTTATCTTTGTCCAAGGATAAACGGAAAGGAGAAACTGTCAAATCCGCGAGTAAAGATTCATCAGTTAACTGATTTAGTTCCCCTATACAAGAGTTAAAATCAACCCCCGCAAAAAATTAGGATATTGTGATACACTGAGTAAATTCTATCAATTAACATCTCCAGCGCTCCGACAAGAACCCTGTAACCCAACGACGGCTTGAAGTAAACATTACCAATAATAACTTTAATGGCTTGGTGCCAACCCTTGATAAAAATCTAATCAGAAGTATTGTCTAAAATTTCTCAGCCGAAATATGAGCGTTAAACATATATAGCTAAACCTCCGCTAGGCCTTCCTCTATTACTATCTCTAGAAGCTATACTTACTACGCAGGTGAGATTCTAAAGCCAGGCCGGAGAAGCTATTACCGATGACGTGGGCCAGGTCTCAGCAAGGTCCAAAAAATTAGTTAACCCATGCACATTTTAGAAAATGATAAGAAAGCCAGGGCTTACCCCTTGCATGTCTAATCGTTGGTTTATTTAATTTTCCAGGCTTCCTGAAGAAAAATTTGTCAATTTGACTATCAGAGGAGGTGGAAGATGAGGAAAAAGAACGATTTTGCCTTGCTCTAGCAGCTTTTTGCCTATGTATGGGGTATCAGGAACACTGTCAATGTAACAAGTATTTTTCAGATTTGATTCTTCTTATAATTCATAAATTTTCGATTCCAAGAGAGGTTTATTATCGAACAGAGAAATTTTTTTTTTTGTTTTGTAAGAGCCTTAATTCCAGACTGTTGACTTTTTTCCTTAGCTACTTACAGCTTCTTTCTCTCTAGTCTCTCTTGTAGCAATGAGCCTTGACTAATGCTAATATTTTTCTCTGCGAGCTATTCTCGCTTTTTCATAATTAACTGCTTATGAAACCGACAGCACAATTTAACCAAAACAGGGCGAACACCCTGCCCCTTTCTCAACCGAAAGGCATCTGTAATGTGCTTAGCCGAGATCGATATATTCACCTCTGAGAAAGGGCGAACGAGACAGCTTGGCAGGTCTTCATTGTTTTCTGGATTGTCAGGAAGTTTGTGCACAATAAGGTTATTGTCACGAACGCTTCTTTGGAGCTTTTAACAACTGAGATTCTTTCACAAGCGAATCTGAATCAGCTTCCAATTTAGAGATTGTTTTTTCAAGAGACTAAACTTCCTTATTGATTTCAGCAGTATCCGCTTTTACACCGGTTAAAATTTTTATCATTTTTGAGTCCGTCATGGTTTTGAAGGCTGAAAGGACAAATCTTGGCTCTCTCAGGTATATAAATTTAGTCCTTATAGACTGTTGTATATATATGTAATACCAGTATCGGCTTCTTCCGTGGTCAAACTCCCTACCCTTTTCCAACGATCGTGGGGGGCGGGAAGATACCCCTGTAACTAGCTACAGGAATGTTACTGGTCGAATTCCTTTTCACTGGTGAGAGATGCAGCAGGTGAGAGATGCCACAGGTGTGACATGCTGCAGGTGTGACTTGCCGCAGAGAGACTTGCCGCATGTGACATGATAGGAACCCATATTTGTGTCAGTTAGTGCCAAAAATTCGATAACAAACGTAATTCGCTTCTCAATGTCAAAGAGAACTATGTCAGGCCTCGAGTGCGCAACAAAAAAAATAGTCGAGAATATAAAGTTCCAGTGTATGCGGCTCTTTTCATTCTCGACGATTAACTCTATTCCTTTTAAGCGTTAAGCGAAGCAGTATTGAGGCTTATCTTGTAATATCGACAGAGATAGCAATAAAGCAGTCCTAGCGCCCCATTGTATCTTTGGGTGTAGATCGTTCCCGCATGAGTTAGAAAACTAGATATCCAGTTGTTTTATAAAAAGCAAACGTTAGCGTATACGACATCGACTGCTCTTTTACATTTTTGTGTAAGATGCCGTGCATCCCCTTTGTCGAGGAGCTGTTCACAGAAATTTTTTTTCTGTACTTTCTTAATCTCAGCCTTCAAGAACAAGTACTTGAAATGCATAATATTTTATGCATTTTGCCTACTTCTGATATTTAAGTCAAGGCGAAGTGTTTTAGCAGCTTCTTGCGCTGCTTTCTGCAGAACAGCTCCTGAGTCAACTTCTTTAATATAAAAATTCAGGACGATATTAAGGTAAGGAGTTGCCCAGTATTCTATACAAGAGCTTTTGTAAGAGGTTATTCGGTGAAAAACTGAACGTTACGTAGAAATAGGATACTATTCTTAGTAGTAAGGTAAGAATCCATAAGCCTCGTGCAAAGTAGACGTTGGAAAGGAGGGCAACTTAATACATAAGCAAAAAAAGGATACTTGAAAAAAAAAGGATTTCTACGATACAAAAAGAAGTATGTGCAAGTCAAGCACTGGAAAGCTAGATGTTGCATTTAATGTCACCGACGAAGTGCAGAGAAACGCGAGTTTGACACAAGGCTGGTTAAATTGTATTTAATATCGTATCAGTTAGTTTTTCACTAAGAAAGTAAGAAAAACTGAGGAAGCAGCAAGCTTGAAAGACACGGCTCGCAAAAAGACTAAGCGGAGGAAAGAAGCTGATGCATCTTCACAATTGTTTACAACAAAAGGTCGAGGGCAAAACTCCTGTTCAAACCCACACTGAAGAAGGATATCCCAAAACTCAACTAACTCGAAGCGGTTCTGATCAAACCAGTGGAGACGTAAACCTACTCTGAGGTCCTTAAGGACCTGAAAACGAAAATAAGGCCAGGTGCTGAATTTAAGAGCTTTGGGCAGACAAGCAGCAGTGACGTCCTCACAGAGGGATGCAGCGAGGCTAAGGGTAGATCCACATCGACCTCTGCTATTAAGGAGGCAGTTGAGGAGAAAAGAAACGTTTGGAAGCTTGTTTTTCGCATCAAAGTTAATATTCGAGAGTATCGAATTGCACATAAAGGTAAAAGCAAAGGAAAAAAAAGCAGAAACCCTCCAAGGCAAGAAAATTGCACCTCACTAAGTGATGCAAATGCGGTTTCTGACAAGAAGAGAAAAATGGTGGTTTTTGGTGGATAAAAATTACGCACGTTTGGAAATGCGAATCATTCCGAGTGTCTTCAAACAATTTCAACCATTTCTGTTTCAAAATTAGATCAATTGACTACATTATAAAGACTAGCGCTATATACCAAGACCGTCCCGTGCAAAAAGCTTGGCACAAAAATCCAATTGAGAAAAAAATGCCTTTGATTTATTGATACATAATCTCTGAGTATTTTCGGAAGAATTTAGTTAAAAATTTGGATGTACGAAATTAATGTTTTTAATTCTTTTAACGTATTTTTTTTAAACTATATTGATTATTTGAAGATCAAAATGGGCTATTATATATAATTTGCATATTCCATTAGACATTTTATTTTACATTTAATTTTATATAATTTTATATACATATTACACTCAGTACATTTTTTATGTGAGCACCGGATTTTCATAAAGCATAAAAGATTGCGTAATTATGATATCAGCTTCACCCTAAACTTATTTCTTGAAACTGACTTTAATGATGTGTAAATATCTCAGAAGGACAATCTTGACGCTTATAATCTTTAGGACATTAATTATGCGATATATTATGTAATTTTATAGAGCACCAGAATATTCTTTAGTTACAGTGGTAATCAAATACTTCATTAACAATTTTAGACGACTTTTTTTTAATTTAAAACGATGAGGATTTACAATACTTTTGTCTTATTTTTGGCGGCTGTCCTTAATTTAATTGGTAAATATAATCATATAATAAATCTATAATTTTGAGTGCATTTTTTAAGCTAAACGCAAATGAAACGAACACCCAGAAAATATAGCATAATCTTTAATTAAGTTTAATGATTATTTTAATAAATTTTCAAGTAAATGAAAAGTAAATAGTGTCATTGTATTTTATTTTGACGAAGTCCTTTGCGGCCTTGTTATTCAAAATTATGATTTCAAAAATGCAAGAGTGCAGAAAAATATCAAATTTGAGTTAAGAATAGAATAATTGAAAAGAATTAAATTGAATTTTTGTTTAATGTTCTTAATTTAAACTTACCTTATTGGGCTTATTTTACATTAAACATTGTCACCTTAGTTAAAAACTCGTTTATCCAACCCACAAAAAGCAATATTTTTAGCAATTTTGAAAATTTCTGTTTCAGCAGAAGAAAGCTCTGAGCCAAGGCGAAATTTTTAAAATAATTGAATAAATAACTGATTGTCATACACGTTATGTCTCAAATTTGTTGTTGCCTGCAAGGTATTAATTTGAAAAAATGAACAAAACCTCTAAAGTAAGGAATTTTAAAGGGAAACTTTTTCTGCAATATTGCACTTTTAAAATCAAATTTTGAAATAACAAAAAAAGGGTCTGAATAAAATAATGTGAGTAAAAAGTTTAAAAAACTTTGCTAATTACAAAGCCCCACAAAATGTAGGTGTTTCGACGGAACAGAAAATGCAATTCTTACGTATTTTGGGTCGGTGAATCCGAACTCGAAGTCGACATCGAGAAGTTGGCTTTTGTTTTCTTATC
Source organism: Amphibolips quercusostensackenii (assembly GCA_032357855.1). Classification (NCBI taxonomy): domain Eukaryota; kingdom Metazoa; phylum Arthropoda; class Insecta; order Hymenoptera; family Cynipidae; genus Amphibolips; species Amphibolips quercusostensackenii. The sequence continues at coordinate 8,129 of JAUELO010452858.1, read as the reverse complement.
AACCTTAAGATTTTCTTGACTTAAAAACAATTTTTTCTATTTATTCTTTGCACTTAAGATAAAAAAAGAACTGTTTCCGGAATTCCGACTTGAGAATTCGGCTTCAACGAACCAAAATACGTGAAGATTGACTAGTCTGGTCTGTTGGAACTACTAATTTTTACATTTTCATCAGAGAAGGTATTAGATTTGTGTGAAATTTGACATAACTCACCCGTTTTCGTTGAATGTCGACGTTTTAAAACCCTTTGATCCTAAAAAACAGGGTTTAACGAAAGTGCCTGTCTAGTCTATCTATATGTCTGTCTTTTATTATTTTTATTTGATTGTGAGCACAATAACTTCTAAAAAATCAATCTGTTAAGTTGGCCTTTGGTACATTTATTAAGTGTCAGAAACTTGAGTAAAAATTTGGTAGCCAGCTGTTATGGATAAAATTTTGAAAAGTAAGAGCATTTCTAACATTTCGAGACCACCTTATTAATTAAAAAATTCCTCGTACAACTTTTTGTGTAATTTTCGTTGTGGATGCACTTTAAGATTATTATAACAACTTTTTGAATTTCCTTAGAAAATTAAAAATTCAAATTATGATCGCACGAGAAATAATGAAAATAAAAAACTTTATTTTATAAATTAATACAGTGAAAATATATCTGTTTCAATATTAACGCATATTATAAACTATAATAATATCCTTTTTTTAAAATGATACATATTTGAGGGTAGCCGAAAATAACAATTATTGCAAAATAAAGAACACGTTTGATACTTATCATGAAAATCATAACTTAACCTTTATTTTGCAATATCTAAATAAGCGGTCCTAGACCGAGGTATAGAAATGAATGTAAAATATGTTTAATGTGTAGAAAGGTTCGCATTTTGTACAAAATCGAGTGCAAAGCACGAGATACGTGATGAGAATGTGTTTGCTAAATCCAAAGGAGCTTTAGCAAAAAAAAATTAACAATCATCAAATTATAGTTGTCGATGCTTTGACCTTCAATTACAAAAGGTCTATTCACAATTGTAGGAAAAAGTGAAGACCAAGTGCTAATCGCAAGTTAATACATGATCAAGCACGAAGCGTGTGATCCAACAGACGCGCGCTCCAGGCACGCTCCAACTTGAGAGTGAAGCGAGTCGCGCGCGATGAGCATGTGCTCGTGCAGCAACCAGAATTTTTCTCGCAACTGTGACATGTACGAAAAAAAAGTTTTTTGAATCTGTCATATCTTGGGGATAAGAGGAAGAAAGATCGCTTCGCAATTACAACTGCGGATTTAAATTAAGCGACTTAAAATACGTAGGAATTGGCTAGTCTGGCAGGTTAAAATTTCAACTTCATTTTGTGGCGTTAATTTTGCATTAGGATCTGCCGTTTTCAATAACAATTATTTTTATGTAAAATTAAACAAATTCGCTCTGAGTGATAGGGTTTTTTTCATGCCAATTTCCAGCAAGTCAGATCTCGACAAGTCACAAAGCAAGAACTTACATTTGTGGCAAGTCACATTGCAGAAAGTCACATTGCAGAAAGTCACATTAGGGAAAAATAACATGCGGCAAGTTATATTTGTGGCAAGGTACATTTGCGGCAAGTCGCACTGCGGAAAGTCACACTGCGGTAACTCTTATTTCAAAAAATATGCAGTCCACAAAATTTAGTTAAAATGCGATAAGGCATCCCCGTGATTAGTTACAAAAATAATGTAGTGTACATCCCAGCCCCTTTGTAACGTGCCAGGAGGGAGGGGGGAGGGTGAAATGACACCACTGTAATTATTTAGCAAAATGATTAAGGTTAACCACTACTTTTTTTTGATTCTTTTGTGGATTCTCTATTTTTTTTAAATGAAAGATGTTGCGATGTGACTAGGCGAAAATGGTACTTATCGCAATCTGACTTACCACATATGTGACTTGCTGCAATATGCCTTGATGGAGGTTGGCATTTAAAAAAGCCAGTAATTATTCATATCCTGTTTCACGCAAAAGAATTTTTTGAAAAAGAAATTGTTTACCAAACGCTTTTCCATATTTAACTGCACCCATTAAAATCAGAACTGCACAAAGTGTGTCGAATTGAGCACAGTTTCAGGCCCTACAGAATTTAGAACAATTTAACCTACATTTATTTTGGAAATTAAACAGAAACTTCATTTTCTATCGTGCAAACAGCTGCCTCGGTAACTGTCGGCCACTGATTTATTATTACTTTGACAGTTTCAAAGACAATTCCAAAGATTTTTTTTCTAGACACTTAGGTATTGATGTTTTTAACTACTTTTTCGATTAATTTTTCAGGGATGATATGTTCAATCAGTGATAATGTGTTTTTGTGCTTGATGAATCTGTCAGATAAGAAAGATATTAAGTGATCAAATTCGGCATGAATATCGTTTGGCGATAATATTCTTTTCCTAAGCTGCTTTTGTAATTCTGTCGGTGTTTTTGACGTTGCACAATCCTAGCAACTTAAATTTTTCCTCTTATAGATTTAGCTATTTCTTCAGCATCAGTGAATACTTGCCTAAACTTTACTATAACGTTTTCTTTCTTTTCTGTCAACAAAACTGACAAATCATGAGTAGCCGAGACAGCTGCAGAGAGATCAACACTTTATTTGGAGATATAAAGTTAACGGTTGTGCAAGCGAAAAAATGTTGTGAATTATTGTCATCGACACAATGAATGCTCTTCTTTTTAAAGTATGTAGGCAGTTGAAAGCATTTTTCGAACTTTTGCGTTTCCACATTTATAAATTTTATCTAAACTCCAACAGATGGGAGCGAACATTTCTTTAAAGCAGATTACAGCATCAGGTCTTTTAGTCAATCTTGTTTTACACCATTTCTTTATTGGTTCTTTTTTTTTGAACAATAGAAAGTTTTAACGGCGTCCTTGAGAATAGTTTCGCGTTTTGCAAAAGGTCTGAAGATAGTAATGATGCGCTTTACCGATCCAAGTCAGTATTTTCAGTATAACAAAAACATAACGAGTATTGCTCTACGCCGCTAATATCCGTCGTCCTATCGCCAAGTAAAGTGTAGCATTTGCTTGCGTTAATTTTTAAAACAATCTTTCCAAGAACTATGTTTTTGCAAATTTTGATGAAATTATTTTGAATCTGTAGACTGGTATAAGTAAAAATAAGATTTTTCAATGTTGCCGTTTCAAGTAAATGTTTCTTTAATGTTTGGTCGCCAGAATTCATCCAAAATCTCAATAAAAATTTAAAGTTGATATCGTTCTGAAAAAAAGTCTCAAAAAATAGCGTACCAGAATGACAATGTCCTCTCAAAGCAATTTTTGGTCTACTGATGAAAATGATCGTTTCGACAAGAGAACGTAAAATCTCTCGATTGCGTTAAATTTTATTACTTTTTACAGTGTTCAACTGCAAACTTATATCGACCATCTTTTTTTTCCTTAATATCAATAACATTTTCTGCTAAAACAATTGCAGCCTAGTGATATTCTAGACCTTGGTGCATGAGGAAGTGTTCTTTAGCATCTTTCCACCGATGAAACGGAAGTATCACTAGATATCAAACGGACGTGTGACTTCTCTACCTAACTACTTTTAAACTGAAGTAAATGCAATAATTGCAAAACGCACCATTCATTTTTTTAGAATACGCTAGCCAATTGTATTCGGCGAGCCATTTTGTTTAAAACTTTAGATTTTTTTTACCTTTGGCTCGGAATGCGTGTAAATTTTCAGGATTTAAACGATTTAAAAAAAAAGTATTTTTTTTTATCCGTTAACTTTTTTTCAAAACGAACACCGATATCTTTTAAGCGAAAATTTATGTTCATACTGAAGCCTTTATCGGAATCTTTGGATTCTGCAGAAGAATTGTGAATAAAGTGTTACTACGAATAAAATTTAAGAAATAGAATTTCCATTTATATTTTGTTCAGCATGTAGCATATAGTTTTGATATTTGTGAATCAAGAATCGTGTAATTTTTTATTTATGTATCTGATTTCGATCTGGTTTCTCCTTCTAGGGTTGAAAAGCTTGATAATAATATATGCACTGTAATGTTTATATGTAAAAACGAGATCTTACTCGTATTGTGGGCATTACTTGATGTAATACATTTATTTTTTTATCATCTGTCATGCAACTTGTGAAAGCTTTTTGGCTCTCATTTTTCTTACTTGTTCCATTATTGGAATTGGAAAGTCTCAGCCGCTTTATTAACAACTTGTCCATTTTTGGTTATATACATCATAACCTATATATATTTAACATTACTATTTAATGCTTTTTCAATCATAAACCAACGCGTATTTGAATAATCAGTGTTTGAAAATTGCAAGAAAACAATATTTGTGCGTACCTTAAATAGCGAACGTCCAAGGAATAATATAGACGTACGTGGCTATTGGTTAGATTCTGTTCAAACTTAGACCTATGACACTGGTCTCCACATTCTATAGAAAAGCGGTTACTCGGGTTTCTCTCTCAAGTAGCGCCACGTTTGCTTGCAGACGCAGAACCCCACCGTTACTACGCCACTGGATAGATTTTAAAACCAGAAAATGCTTCGAATGGCAGTTGAAAAGAAAATCAGTTTGATGCCCCACTTAGTCCGAACTGGGTACCAAATATCTTTGCAAATTGAAAAACAGGATAGCTTTTGTTACCATGCATTTTGCTTTAGCGATGCTCTGAGTCTTTTTTCAGATCATTCAGATCTACCTACAAGGTCATTTGCAGGGTTGCAGTACATGACTAGATAATCAACAAGATTAAAATTTTTTAAGAGAGCAAAATAACATTCTGTAGTATCGAAATCGCCGTTTAAAGGTGAAACTGAAGTTGACCTTCAAGCTGAAGTGCTTTTTGATTTAGGCATAACAGTATGTTAAAGAAACATTCTTTTCGAGAAAATAGAATATAAATTTTTACAAATTCAAAGTGTCATGAACCTAGAATGAGAACAGGCTTGGTTTCGAATCACGATGAAAACTGCAATTTTCAGTTAACACGAATATCAAAAACTTAATCCTGATATACTGAGTTGCTAAATTGCGAAAAAAAAAATATATATATAAAATAATTATCCAATTTTGCTATTTTCTTACAAAAATTTTTTTTTTTGTTCTACAGTAGCTTAAGAATTTCTTTGAGGTGCTTTGGGTAATAGGCTCTCCTTTTTCGAGCATATAGTGCGTTACGATCCGCTCAAAAAAAAAAATTCCAACTTACCCCAAACGTAATTTGCAACAATATGTATGAAAATGCGAAAAATTGAGGTTAGAAATTCAGCTTATTCCTAACTTGAAGCATATTATATCCAATCATTAGACAGTTACGAATTACAATATTCGGGGTTTTTATAACAACAGCAGAACGAAATATCTAAGTGAATGGAAATTTACTTAACCTGCATAAAAAGGGAAAAAGTGTTATATTTTCTGTTAACAGGTGGCAGCAACAACAGAAATTTGCTGGATGATGTGTCTCTAGCAGACTCACAATATTTGCGACAGATGGCGACACTTATTTGGAAACAACTAAATAAATTTGCTGATAAGAGTATAATTTTGATTGCATATCCAAATGTCATTAGTTTTTATATCATTCGGGGCATCATTTTTTATTCTTAGGGCCCAAAAAGTTAGACAATTCTGAATTCTTCACAAAAAATAGTGAAAGATGGCGGCATACACAACAAAAAATATTTCCTAGACTATTTAAGTATATTATCTGACATATTTTCCGTTGAAATTTTCATTTAAGTCATAGCAAAACAAAAAATAAACTAAATTTTCTCAATTTTTACATTACTATCAATAATATTGTTTAATTTTTATTTATCATTTTTAGTTTTATATCATGCACATATCATTCTTAGGGTATTTAATACAATATTTCTTAGGATATTAGGCAGACAGTTAAAAACCAGTTTAAAACTTACAGCTGTAGTATAAGAAAGGTGCCCACAGAAGTCAGGGAAGTATTATTTCGTATAATAATCATTTTAAATACACCTGGAAAACAAGCTGTATTTGCACAAAGACTAAGCCTCCGGATAGTTAAGACTAAAAGAAAAAAAAGTTTTAGGTTAACCAGTTAAGCGTAGTTTCCCTTGATTCTCTGTGTACCTGCGTGTCAGGTGTTTATACACAAAATTATAATGTATTGAATATTATTCACAGTCAATTGGATAAATAAGGTTATTTGTGCGTATATCAACAAGCCTGGTATCTGCTAATACATGTACTGCTTTTGACTGGATTCTTGAGGCAAAATTCAATCTTTTTTTTTTCTTCCAGAGTGGAGTTTAGGGTTCGACTGTTTACCTAATGGTGAGCCTATTCCTGGTATTTCTCGTTGTCGACCTTTTGACTCTCCTGCAAGCCATCATTATCCTGTAAGGTCTCCTTCTGCCGAGCCTCCTCTTCGTGCCAGGTCACGATCTCCTCGTGACAACCATGCTTCTTCTCTTCCTCCTACTTTACTAGGATTCCAACTACGATTAATTCGGCTTATTCCTCACTCTAATCCATGCCAGCTATTCGAAGTTCGCAGTTACTTTTTTTCTCTGGATACACTTATTCAATTGAGAGTAGGACGCAATGCCTATATGCCCATTCCAGCCGGAAAGAAGAATGTTTTAGCAACAACTACTGGTGACGTCTTTGCAATATTGGAACGTAATAATACGGTACTTCGTGGAATATACTCTCTAACAGCTTTTCAAAAACGAGCTAAAATAAACATGTACAGCGGCTTAGTTGAGGAATTAAGCCAAAATGAAATCAAGGAAACTCCCTTGGGCCACAATTACCCAATCTCAAAGAATTTTAAAGTAGCATTAGTAAATGACATTCACCCACGCTATTAATTTAATTTTAAAAACGTAAAACTTAGATATCATATTGTTTGCCATCAAAAGTATCGTCAAAATCATACATGTGGCTAGAATTAAAATCAGTTTGCCACAATAAAAAAAAACATTTTTGAATTCATACCTCTCGTTTTGATAAAGAAACATGACAAGTGTAGTTTTTTGTAAGGGTCACGTTCATATTGTGGCCAGTCTTGATACAACTAATAAAATAAAAGAAAAAAAAATTTGAATACATTGTCTGATAATTAAGCTGATGTAGGAGACTTATGCACAAAACAGTTCAACTACCTACCCGAAAATATGAGTTCTTACAAAAAATTCATTCTACACCAAGCAATTTAGTTTTCTGCTAAAATAATAGGAATTTCAACCTAAAAAGATCAATATGCATCAAAACTAAAAACGATTATTCTGCAAACTAAAACACAATAGTTGAATTTTCAGTCAAGAAAATCAATTAAAAAATTTTAAAAAATAATGCACCAAAGTAGTAAATTTATAACACAATAAAATAAATTTTGTAGTTAAATTTGCAACAAAAAATATGAATTTTTAATAAAAAGTTTAAGATTTGAATTCACTACTGACAAAATTTAGTTTTGAGCCTTTTACTCTACTTGTTTGGGGTAGCTAAATGCACGAAGAACGAGCTTACGGCCCTTGATATCGCTACGCGTAAGATCATGCATGTGCATAAAAACGTGCATATCAATTCTTTCGTTTCGCGATTATACATTTCACGCTGTCAAGGCGGACGCAGACTTCTAAATCTAAAATGTCTTCATAAACAAATTGTTTTAAGTACAGCTTATATCGTTGTTAATAGCAGAGGTCATCTTCTAACAGTGCTCAGGAGTGACGAAATAATTAGCAAAGAAGTGTTCCTTTACAAAGCCGCGGAGCAGACAGCCAAGACTATCAGCCTGAATTTTATCAACATAAGTAAGGAACGTGAACTGCTTTATCTAGATACCTCAATTCAAAAAGCAAAAGTAAAGAAAGCAGAGGTTAAGTATTTCTGACAACAGTTACTCGACAAGAAAATGCACGGAAAATTTCACAGAAATTTAGATCATCAAGACATGATTCACTCACAAAGAATTTTATTTTCGCATTCCAGTATGAAGACATTTTCACCATAGTACTCGTATACCATGACCGCATTTTGGGTCCTGAAAAGGCTTTATGACTATCTTTGTCGCCCACACTGTATTGGCCACGACCATGTTTTGTCAAACGCTCCGAAGGAAACAG
>JAUELO010452852.1:0-13034 GCA_032357855.1 Amphibolips quercusostensackenii | reverse complement strand
CGTCAGACGAACAAGAAATAAGAAACCAAGCAGTTCTGAAGCGATTACGTGCCTATTCATCGCAGCTTATTCATCAATTTCTGGCGAAACATGGCCTTACACAACTTAGGCATCCTTTTTGGTTAAAAATTCATTTCTTTGGTTGAAAGAACTATTTTGTTAAAATGTTTTTTTCTAACTAAAAAGTTAACTATTTTATTTTTGCTTGAAAATTGACCTTCTTTAGTTGAAAATCCAACTATCTTGTTGAAAATTTATTTTTTTTTGTTAGGAAAGTAATCTTAATCATTGAAACTTCACCTTTTTGGTTAAAAATGCATTTCTTTGGTTGAAAATGGAACAATTTTTAGAAAATTATTTTTCTTTGTTGGTTGTTAAAAACTTGGCTTTTTTAGATGAAAACACAATTATTTTGGTAGAAAATTTATCTTTTTTTAACGTTATTCGTCTTTTTGGCTTGAAAATTTAACATTTTAGACAAGATTTTTACTCTTCATTGAATAAAAAGTCTTATTTGGTTTAAAAATTCCTCTCTTTGATTTAGAAATTACTCTGTTTTGGTTGATGATTTAACTAATTTGTTGAAAAAGCATATTTTTTGTTAAATTCAACTGCTTTTGATTAACAGTTTAAATATTTTTGGTAGAAATATAACAATATTATTATTATTAATATTAATTGTCCCCGCTAGATTCCTGCTGCTGGCATTTTTTTCAATTTTGTTTTATTGCACTTGCCTATGAAATTTATTTAAATCAAGCTAAAATATTCATTTGTAACCGTTTTTCATACGATAATAATTATTTTTTCTCCAACGTTTGCCACTTTTACTCCAAGAAAAGTTTTTTTAAATAGAAAATTCTCATTTGGTTATTACCGAAACGTCTGAAACAACTTAATTGGTTTCAATTCACCTGACCCTAAAGCCAAAAACTTACATCAACAATTTCTACAACAATTATTTAAAATACTTACAGCATGAAAATTTGATATTATGATAGATAAAACATCATTACATCACGTTTATAAAAATTCACCCTAATTTAAATCTATTATATATTAAATATAAAAATACTTGAGGCTTCTTTATTGCGGTAACGGCAACCAGCAACATATTGACGAATGCTTATATAGTAATTCGACTTTTATGAAAAATACCTTTTTTTTCTTACTAAATACGTTTCAAGGTTATTTTTCTAAAGCATAACTTTCTTACGAACTAAACCATTAAATTTTCCAATCCTAAGATGTTTCTATTCTTCTAAAAATGCAGCTTATGGAAAATAATTGAATTATAAAATCATTGTTTTATTGAGATAAATAAAACGCATATAAATGTGTTAAGCAATAGCGTTCACGATATGAAAAAAAAAACAATCAATTCCAAGTCATATTGATTTTATACAGAGTTATAAATGTTAAACGGACTACGCTGCCCCGGTCTACTCTACATTTGTAATTTAAAATTTTAAGCTTGTGTTAAACGTCTCTAGGGATCACGGACGTTTAGCGAGGACAATTTATTACCGGTTAAGAATTGAATTTGAATTTTTTTCTGAATTCGAGCTACTTTTTTTATTTTAAAAACTTACAATATACTTACATTGATCGTAAGGACTTGGAGCAGGATTGTTAGAAGTAGAAGAATGTGAATTTCCTCTTTCCGACTGACTGGAATCATTCGAATTTTGATGACCACGGCTACGAGTTGCATCTGTAAGATATAATACGTAGATGTTTATGAAAGGATTATTTCAAGAAATGTCAAAAATTATCGATTTGCCCAAAACATTAATAGCTTAAATGTAATCCGCAACTAAATTAATATTAACAAAACCAAACATTAAAATTTCTATTAAATGAATATATTTTAAAAATCTAAGCACCCTGAATTATGTTTTCTTAGACTATTAACTTATTTTGACTACTTATTGCTCACTGACTAATGTGCAAACTTTAAACTTTGAAAGCTATTTGATGGTTAGATTCTATAAAAAACGAATATATAAACTGATATAGGCCTAAAATATAGGTTTGTTTGTTATGTGTCTTCAGTATGAACCGATCAATTAAAAATGTCGAAAAAAGTGTTAAAAACTATTTGTAATTATATTTTTGTCACGTATAGCTTATAATAAAAATTTTTATTAAGCACTTTGTGCCGCAGTTGCGTCTCTGAAGGGCCAACAAGCCGTAAGAAGCCAGAGAAACACAAAAATTTTAAGCGCAGATTGTACGTCCAGCAGAACATTTTTAAAGTTCACAGAGAAAACTTAGTGTTCACTAAAGTTAAGGCTCAAGTAAAAGTTGATATCTTTCAGAATTTGAGCTCCAGTAGGAGCCTGTAGAGAATCAAAAGAATTTCTTTAGAGCGCCCTTGAAAAGAACAACATGAAGTCTTATTCACAAACCAACAGCTTGCAAAGTAGGGCTGGTAAGTTAGAGATCGATTTATAGTTATCGACTGATGGCTATAGACGAAAAAGGACGCGTACAAAATGTACGTGAAATGTCTTTTGGTCGATTTTTATTATACTTCGTAAAATCGTGGTTTTAACGTCTCGATCACAATTGATATTGGGCACAAAGTCAAAATAATAACCTTTTAGCCAAATCTATTAAAGAGGTTTTGATAAAAAAACATTTCACTAAAATTAGGAATTTTTCTATTAAAATACATGTAAAAATTAAAAAAAACAGGTGTTCATAAAAAACGGTGCATTACTGCTGGAAATTACCATACTCTTCTTTGAATACCCGTGAATTACCATAACATTTCTACAAATTTAAAAAAAAAATTTGAGCATTCAGAAAACTTATTGATATTTATAAAAAATGATAAAATTTGTGAAAATTTCAGTAATTTATAGTAGTTAATGATACTTTACGGCATTTTATGAAAATGCATGGTAATTTACTGGTAACTTTGAAAAATACTCTTGCTAGACATGATACACAGTAGCGTGATAATGTAAAGAAAGTTTTAGATGCAAAGAGGAAAGAAAAGATGGTAAAGATGCATTTTTAGAACGTATGTGGGATAGATGTGAGGCTTTATAGAAAAATTTATGAATATACGTTGAAAAAAATTTTAGTTTGAACCTGATTAATTATTTATTATTTATCTGACATTTTGAACGTATGTATATACGTTAATAATAATGCTTGTAACATATTATAAACAAAATTTTAGTTAAAGCTGTAACAATTGCTTGAAAATCTGAATAACACAGCATGAAATAAATTTTCGCTAAAATGAACTAAAAAATTTTACACCTAATGCAATGTTCTATTAAATTTTTCTGGTGTGTGTGTGTGTGTGGGTTGGTGTGTGAGGGTCACAATTTTTTGTTAATACAATAACTTACTTCATATTATAATTAGAAAAAATAAGGTCTTAGGATTTTGTGTCTTCACTCCGATTTTGTGAAAAGTTTCGGTGTCCTGCAGAAAATATACTTTTGTCAAGCGTGGTTCTTCTATCGATTATCTTTTTCTAAATTTGCGTCTGCTGTTCAATACCCTCGAAAAACAAAAATTGTTACATAATAATTAAATATTACTCAATAAAATTATAGTCACATTATTCGTCAATTGTGACATTAATTTTAGAAAGTGATAACTTATGACGATTTAAAAAAAAATAATTGTTTCAACTAAACAAAAATGTTAAAATAATGACAGACTTTAAAGTACTTTTGATCTTTATCAACTCTGTACCATTGATTTTTAGAAATAATAAGTTTTCGCGACTTACATTGCTGGAATAGTTTTAATTAATGAAAATTGGATAGACGAATCAAACTTATTAAAAAATACTTCGAAATCAACAACTGTTCTATAAATCTCTCGAGACTCTAAAAAAGAAAATATTATGCTCTTAATTTGTTAACAATTTTATTAATTCCACAAAATAAATTTTCTCAATTTACCAGAGAAGCAATTGTTCAAACAACTAAAAATTGTTAAAATAATTTGTAAATATCCTTAGATAAGGTGTAACTTATAACATTCGTCAATTGTAACATGAATTCCAGAAAATAATAAATTTTTACAATAATAACTTTACAGAACGTGTTCTCGCGTTGACGTTGCGGTAGGGCTTAAGCTTTTTTCTCGTGCCTTTAACGGCTATGCTGGCTGCAGCATTGATACAGATAGAGTTTTGTATACCAGACAGACAGAGAAGGAAAAAAATAGATATTAAGAAGAGCACCAAAACCCAATATTTATCATTAGGTTTATTTTAAATTCTAACAAGCGATCTGCGTCCTCGAACAGAACACCTGCACAGCGAGGTTTCACAAATGTTTATAAACGCAACAATAAATAAGTAAGAGGTGCAAACTATTGTGTATTATACTGCTGTGACAGCCATTAGAATTTTAGGCCGCAGAATAAGACCAACAATTGCAGTCTTTGTCCAAGGAAGGGCTTATAATCCACCATGATAGATCAGGTTGGATATGGATGCCAGCATAGTGAGGTGAAAATTAAGTCGATTAACTCGATATAAGAAAGGAAATGGAACCAGAAAACTTATACACCATGTTAATAAAATTATTTACCCTTAGTACTTCAAGACATTGAAACCAGCAATACTGGATAAAATTATAGTTTCCAAACAGCACAGACTTAATGCTTTTACTGCTTAACAGTGACGGTATAAGAAAAGTGTTGCAAAACGGCTACGAAATCCAACCTTTTAGGCAGAAGAAAGAAGGTTTTATCATGAACTGAGTGTAAAGCAAAATAACCAGCCAAACATTGAAGTCCCTTAATTGGAAGACATAACTAACTACTGGTTAGTTGTTCGGGTAAAAATTAACAGAATCAATTTCGACACTGTGTTGTACTAACTAGAGAAAGCAAAAGCAAGCAGTTACCCTGAAATGGAGCTGACTGTCGTCACATCTTTACATGTTTTAACGGTTTCAAAAAGGGCGAATAACTGGAAAGCTCTGCGTCCGGGCATGGTGCACAACTTCTGGTACAAGCACCTTACAAGTGTGCATTCTGCGTTGGTAAGGTGCTTTTAGAAGATTGTCGAACACCTAGATCTGATGCAAGTCCGTATGCTCAAAGGCACTACGTACATAGTGTCCAAAAAAACTAGATGCTTAAAATCCATTTAAATTTAGGCTGATAGCTTTTCTTTCAACAATTTGTGAATGCCTTTAAGGCATAGTTGCAGATAAGGTATATTTTTACTGCGACGAGAATGATATCTTAACTGAAGAACAAAAAGGATGAAAGAAAGTTTAGGGACAGTAAAGATCTAGTCAACATAGTCATACATAGAACATCAAGTTCTGCACACGCATTATCGACTTTTTCAGACATGCAATGATGCTTTATGGTACAAAAATCAAGTTTTATTATGCTTTATTGTACAAGAATCAAGTATTTTGATAATGGAAACCAAGGATCACTACATTAAAACGTATTACAACGGGTATTCTTTAAGGCGGCTTCCTTAGTGCACTGTGGTTCTGCTAAGCGTTAAATCCATTAAGCGAAACAATAAATAGTATGTCCTAAAATTTTTAAATACACCCTAACAAGGATGGTCATCAAGTGACCCATCATCTATACATGGACGACCTGAAGCTTTACGCTAGTTTAGACCAGAAACTGCAGCAAGTGATCAATTTATCAAAGCAGTTTTCCAATGGTATTCAAATGGAGCTTATACTAGATAAATGCAGAACAGGGAATTAAACCAGAGGAGAATTAGGGACCGCAAAGGTAGAGAACGGCTTCAAGAAAAATATGGAAACCTAACTACTGCCTTTAAGAGTTGACTTAGAATGGTTCTGAAGAGTTCCCTGAGCTCGGAAGACAAGACAAGGACAGTCAACACTTACGAAATTTCTGTTCTCATGTGCTCCTTTAGGCTCGTCAAATGGTCAAGCACCGAATTCAAACGAACCAACAGAATTATCCGCTTAAAAATGGCAAAGCACCGACTGCACCCCGGTAATAAGTTAATTTGAAGAATATTTTTACCACGATATAGAGGGGATGAGGGCCTTGTAGATGTCAGGAAACTTTGTAAGTCACAAGTTATACAGTCGCGAGGCTATTCTAACAGCAATCGAGATGTTACACTTTACGACAGCATCTATAATGCAGATTTTGACCACATTCCCTTGAATTTATTTTTAGAGGAGACGTTGAATATCAGGGCGGCAACCATAGAGAAATTAGAAGCCCAATAGAGACAGATACCTATTAACAGCAAGCACCCCAAAACCTTAGACCAACATTAGGTGAACAGTGAGGCATTCAATATTTCGATAAAAAAGGGCGTTCTGTTTACAGAAACGAATTGATTCGTCATTAACATTTAGAAAACAGTTAAAAGCACAAAAAATTATCGCAAACAGATGTTACACCAATACGTGATTGACCAGTGCGCATTATGTAGAGATACTAATGAATCCATTGAGTACATCATTGATAGTTGTCGGATAATGGATCCCGTTTCGGAAAAAAAAGATTGCATCTTGTATTGGGATGTTACTATCCAGACCGATTATTTATTATATCCGAGCCGTTCGACCTGACATCGTGATGCGAGAGAAAAAAGTTGTAAAAGTCTACATCATCGGAAAGTTTTGCCAACTTAGCCGAAATAAGCAAGCAAGCTATACAACTAAGATTTATAAGTATAGTGACCTAAAGCATGAAGTAAATACTGTATGCAGTAATGTAAAACATGCATCTATTTATCCTATTGTGATTTTGGCTGCAACTTATATGCACGCAAGATGCACTGAAAATTTTGAACATTTAGGAGTCAGTATGGTTCTAGTATCAGCTCAGCAGTCGGTTTTACTAAGGAAAAGACAAAAGCGGTAAAAAACAAACTCCGAACAATACCAGTGCCAAAAGAGCAATCAGTCTCGGAGTCGGATTCGCTAAGGAAAGACAATCCTTTGCCTACATCATATTACTTCGCAAAAATCTACGAACCTAGA
Source organism: Amphibolips quercusostensackenii (assembly GCA_032357855.1). NCBI lineage: Eukaryota > Metazoa > Arthropoda > Insecta > Hymenoptera > Cynipidae > Amphibolips > Amphibolips quercusostensackenii. The sequence continues at coordinate 6,051 of JAUELO010452852.1, read as the reverse complement.
CGAAGTGATTAAATATCTCAAACAGAGGCTCATGGTCCTGTCAGCACGTCTGCGACGATTTAAGAAAGCGAGCGTGAGAAGGAATGACAGTAGGACTTTTTTGCAGATGAAAAGTGCTTCTATCGCAAATTTTCAGATAGTGAAGCCATCTCAAAAATGAGGCAGTGGCTGAGTCTCAACTCACTCACCTTATGTAAATAGACAAAAAAAAGCCTTATGCAAGCTTAGAGTCGAAACTGAACAGCCTACTGAAAATCTTTTTGCAGTTAGCCTATGACATTAGGATGTCTCTGGTCTTGAATAAATGCAAAAATCTGCATTTGTCCCGTGAAAATGTGAATGCTCCACTGATACTGGATGACTGCACTCTGATTGAGTCAATAACTAATTTAAAGTCATACAGGTACCTTGTAATATTGCAGATAAGAAATTCGCTTCACTCTGCGATTAAAGAGGCGCTTGAGACTGCTTTCTTAGTTCGCGATAGTCTGATCCTGTCTTCTGGCCTTAGTGGGAAGAACATCACAAGGGCAATTAACACCTACGCCATTCCTCTCCCGACATACTCCTTCGCTCTGACAACCTGATTCATGACTGACCTCAAGAGGTTTTACAGAATCATCCGCCTGAAAATGTCTGAACACCAAATGTACCATGAGAGGACATGTGAAAAATGAATATTTCAACCACGCAAGCTTCAAGGTAGAGGGATCTTGGATGTTTGTCAATTGTGTAACTTTTAGGTTACGCAATGGGTGCGAATATTTTCAAAACAGGGCTAACATCTCACTTTACAACTACATCTGTAGAGTTGACCTGTATACACCTTTAAAACTTGCAGCTGTTAATTTCCAGAACATCGAACAACTCAGCACTGAGTAGCTAGCTACGTAGTGTCGAGGTCACCATCTGCACAAGCAACAACCTCAAACATTAGATCTTTTCTGCGTGGATAGTAATGCTTCAAACATTTGGTTAAGGTAGGGAGAACTCTTCCTGGAAACAGAAGAATTTGTCGTTGCTATTTGGCACAGGGTAATCAAGACGAGAAAATACCAGAAACATTTCCTCAATATGACGTCTGTGATTAACAGATACTGCCTTTGTTGGAATAAAAATAAGAACATCAAGCAATTAAGCGCGCCTAGGCTCTAAGGCACTGTCTTGTTAAACGAAAAGCTTTTTCAGTAACGGGCCGTCCATATATCACGTTACCAATTTTGAGTTTTTGACCTCCTCTCCCCTCCACAGAATTAACGTAGTTATTGGCTTAATACTGATTTCACATTTATAAATTCTTTTAGATAAAATTAATGTAGATAACATAATGAATTTATTAGAAAACACTTTAAATTTCTAAGATTGCAAGCCGAAATATATTGCATATTAAACCGAAAAAAGACATTTTTTTTAAAACAGCTACATAGCAATTAAATATATAAATTTTAAAGTAAAAAAGACGATATTTTTAACGGAAATAGTTTAAGATTCAACTAGATAGTACAATTTTTAGCCAAAAAGACATATCTTTTGGAAGACACTTTAATTTTTAACAACAAGTTGAAATTTTACAAAAGAGAAAAGTTTTCAAGCTGAAAAGTCGAATATTTCAGAAAAAAATAATAATAATAAATAATAATTTTTTATCTAAAAAAACGAATTTCCAACAACAGACATAAATTTTTTATCAAACAGTTGAATTTTCAACTTATACAATCTACATGATAAAGTTCTAGCCAAAAATGAAATAGTTAAATTCTCAGATGAAAGCTCTGTTTAAAAAAAAATACTTTTAAAATAAAAAAATAGAATTATTGACAAAATTGTTAAATTTCCAACCAAAAAAATGAATTTTTGACAAATAGAATTATTGTTATACAACAAAGATCAATTTCCTACAGAAGAGTAAAATTTTTATCATAAAAGTTTATTTAAAATCTAATAGTTTGCATTTTTGACTATGACTAAGAAACTCTTATAATTAATTTTTTTTTCAATAGTTAAGCTTTGAGTGAAATATTTGAATTTTTAAACAACAAAGATGAATCCTCAATGATGCATGTAACAGTTCATATTTCGATCAAATAATTGCATTTTAAGCCAAAGAGAACACATTTTTAATCAAAAAGAATAAATTCTACTGAGTAAGATAAATTTTAAACAAAGTACATGATAATTTTTAACCGAAAATAAATAAGTTTAATTGTCAGATTTAAAAATTTTTTCTGTATTAATATAAAAATATAATTATAGTCTTTTCAATAAAAAAATTAACTTTTACCCGAAAATATAGTTGGATTTGCTCACTGGACTTGAATCCCAAATGTTATCTGAGTTCTTGATGTTATTTCCACGTATACTTCCCCCTTCTTGTTACCAACATAAGTTTTTAGCCGCAGCCCCCCTTCTCATGAAACTTATAAAGTAGTTCATGGAAAATAGTGCTAGGCCACTTTTTCTCCAAGGAAACTACTGGTGTTTACTCCAGGTAAATTTTTTTTACACCAATTAACGAAGTTAGCGACGACAGATTGAAAATTAAGGCAATTATACATAATATTAATAAATAGAAAATTTTTGGCCTTATCAGCGCATAGTAGCAGATCTTTGTTTATTGAGAACTCAATCTCATTCATGTCTAAAACAAATGTGACTAGGCCAAGATTTAAATACTGTGGCTCACCTAAATTTGCAGAAAATTGGTAGGAACTATAAGCATTATATTTAACAATCATATTATTTATAGAGTATTCATAAAACATATAATCCCTTTAGCGCATGTGAATCCCATTTTAGATACCTCTGAATTAGCAGTTCGATTTCTGTTGATTCACATAGTAGACAAATGATAATTAAATAAATTAGTGAAAATGAAATCTCGCTCAGTGAATCAGTAGAGATTGTTTATAAATGAGTAAAAAAAGAACTTATTATGTATTAGTGAAAATTCATACTTAGGTAATTGTTAGACGCTTTCTTACTATTTTAATAAATAGTTGTCTATTGATTTAGATTTAATGATTAAGACTGATATTTAACGATAAACTTCTATTAGGTTAAAACTTATAAATTGATTCAATTTTTAATTGTAGGGTTATCTTAATTGTCTTCAATAAAAAATTCGTGAGACTTTTAATTTTTACCAGTGCTAGCAAATAATATTTTTGATTTTTAAGAAGCATGAAAGCACAATAGGTAATTATTAGTACAAAAAATAATTGAACGCTGATTTGCAATGTTAAAATTTGAATCATATTCAATGTTCGAATAGTAATATCAGTTTTTGTGTAATCTAGACGCGGTAGCTCAAAAAATTCTCTCTTTGTTCAACCGCTTAAGCTATAAAGCCTATTGCGCCACATCCGTCTTTAATCTCAAGGCAGTACACTGAACCTGGTCACCTTAGCCAAATTCATAGATCTTGGTGCGGACCTCTGTTTCAAACGTTCTGGATGTATAACTTTCAGAAGCCAGGCGTACCCCATCGTACAAAGAATGACGCAGACCTCATTTCACAGTGAAGTGAGCGTCACCCTCTTTTTGCCATCCGGCAGCTTCCCTAGTCAGGCCGCGGCGCCGTAGAGAAGCGACCGCCAGAATAGGTCGGAGGAAGCGGTCCTACTGAGGTCATCAATTAGATGCACAGACTCAGGCCACTCTCTTGTCGTATTATTGAAATGTATATGCATGGGTTTATAACTGAAAATAAGCTATCGATCACAAAGCGGTCGAATCCCTACATGAAGCCTCTTTCCTGGGAAATAACTAGCCTCGGAAGCCTAACGTGCAATCGCATGAGCTAACAAGCTCAAAATTGAGTTTCTAAAAATTAATAATTTTCAAATTGTTCCTTATACTATTTAGAGTTTTAATTTTATCAATTGTGAGAGGCTGGGACGTCAACAAAGCAACTGTAATTAAGGAATGTGAAAAAAGGAAAAGTAGAGAAAAAAGAATTAAGGAAAGTGATGGGGTTTAAATTGAATCTTATACTATCTAAATTTTAGATCTTATCAAGTTTGAGAGGTTGGGCCGTCGGGAAAGCGAGTGTAATTAAGAAACGTGAAGAAAGGAAAGTAGAGCAATAAGGATCAAGGAAAGTGATGAGGTAGAAAGTAGGAGAAGTGAGGAATGTGTAGAACTTTAGGGGTTGAGATGTAGAGGAGGGAAAAGTGAAAGAAGTAAAGGGGGTGACAAAATGAAGCAAAAGTAAGAGAAAGTAGGGGCGGAGAAGTAGAAGAAGTAGAGGATGGAGAAGTTACGGAAGTGATTGGATTCAGTGGGATGTAAGGGGTTGAAAAGTACGAAAAGCTAGTGTGATTGAGTGATGTAAAACAATAATCAGTAGAGAGAGAAGAAGTAAGGAAATTGAGGGGGTGGAAAAAAGAAATGAGGATTGGTAAGAATGTTAGGGGTTGGGATGCAGAGGAGGGAGAAGTAAGAGAAGTAAAGAGGGTGTCAAAGTGAAGGGGTGGCATTCTTGAAATGCGTTTGGAATGAAAGTAGGAAAATTGAGAAGAGTGAAAGTAAGTGAGAGAGAAGTAAGGGAAGGGAGAGGAGAAAAAAAACAAGTAGAGAATAAAGAAGTTTGAAAAGTGATGAGATTGAAAGTGTGGAGTGTGAGGCGCTGGGAAGTAGGAGAAGCGAGTTTAATTAAGGGATGTGAAGGAAGAAGAAGTATAGAAAACAAAAGTAAGGAAACTGAGGTGTTAGAAGAGAGGAAAAGTGAGGAATGTGAAGAATGTTAGCAGTTGAGATATAAAGGAGGGAGAAGTTAGAAAAGTTAAGTGGCAAGAAATAGCGAGTGTGGGATAGGTGGAGAATGAATGTAGGGAAGTTGAGTAGAGAGGGAGTAGATGGCGGACAAGCGAAGAAAGAGTGGTGTGAAAAGTTGTGTTAATAAAGGGCTTGGCAGTGTGGGATGCGAAGTAGTTGAAGTAAGTAAAATTGAGGGGATGAGAAGTGAGTAATTTGATGGAAATAGGAGCAAGAGAAGTAAAAATTTACTTTACAACATGCTCACATGTGTACGCAAGAAGCTTTAAGAATATAAGAGCAGTTTGAATAAAAAAATACGAAACAAAACTGAAAAAATCAGTGCAATGTTTAAAATGTAATATATTAAATATATTTTCATTTAAGATATATAGGGTCATGTGAAAATTTAAACGTGCACAGGTAAGTTCTCGTGGATTTAGATGTGCATATATATATATCACTTGTTTAACTGTGCACGTTTATGTCCTTGCGTAAGGGTGTATACGAAGGTGGTCCTTCATATCTGCGTATAATAAATTTTTATCAGTAAAAATTATTCAATCCTGATGGAATGGAGGGTACTAACTTTCTTAAAGTTAGCTTGAAAATATTTTAAGGGCTATTTTTATAAAAATATTTTTTCTAAATTATCATAGATATTCAAAAATCGCTATTTAAATTTACTTTAAAATACTCATATCTCATACAGTTTTTTTTTAAATTTCCCAGTGAGCATGAAGACATCTGATGTATTTAGAATGCCCTAACTATGACTAACTACTGTGCCCACTCGGTACACGAAGAAAAATTGCGAGATATGAGTTCACAGATGCGCGTGATTCCAAAGCTACAATTTTTGCGTAAAACAAAAACACAGAGTTGAAGATATAAACTCACGAACACCGTGAAATAAAATCATGTTAGAACCCCTGCTTTAAAATCTTGGACTTTATGAACTAAAAGCATAGGATTCGAGACCCATGACCTGTGACTCTCAAACCAAGTGACTTTTCGCCAAGTGATTCGTCGCAAATATTTATTCACAAATTTGTGCTATTGCATTACGGCAAAAGCTAGTTAAAGATCAAAGATCATCTCTTTCGGAGCAATATACATGAGTTCCTTTATTTTGAAGATGCTGGCTAAGCATTAGAGAACGCTTTACACGTCTTCTGTAAAATTCATTTGCTAAACTATCGATATTTAATAAGTTTGCGTTTGATTTATATTCAGTTTAAATTTGCCGCGCCTGACGCCACCTAGTGTTAAAACCAAAATCTATAGTCGCTTGTA
>JAUELO010452827.1:2058-13035 GCA_032357855.1 Amphibolips quercusostensackenii | reverse complement strand
AACTATTGACGGTAGAAAAAAATTGTAAAAAGAAACCTTCAAAACTCTTAGGGAGCTATCCAAAACTCTAAAAAAAAACAAATAAAAAATTTTTCAATTTGTTACAAACTAAATAATCGGCCCTTTATTGCTGCTTGTAGTTAACAAAGTATTGACTTTAGAAAAAAATTGTAGAAGAAAAACTTTTAAAACTCTTGGGGAGCTATCCAAAACTCTCACTAGAATTTTTCTTAAACTTTTTATACAGTAAATAATTTTTTCAGGTACTTTATTTTAGCTCATAACTTTCAAACTACTGAAATGTTTTCAAAATTCCAAAGGAATTTTTGATAGAACTTTTCAAGTGCTATTCAGAACTATTTACGGTAGTGCTTGTAAAATTCGACAATTTGCAAATTTTTCGCGAATTTGCCAACTTTATCGAAATCTTTTTCAAGATCATTAAAAAACTCTAAAACTATTGCTAAACAATCGATATCAACCCGGATTTGATCGTGATTCGCAAAAGTGGTTGCTGGCCCCAAAATTATTTTTTTCGATTTTTTTGCGAAAATTTGCAAAACTATTGAAAATTTCCGCAAAAAACTCCAAAACTATTCCCTTCCTATCTAAAACTCCGAAAAAATACTTAACTTTCAAAAATGTGGTTGCTAACTTCACGGGAGTCATATTTACCAGTTTTTAGTTACTATGTGCGGTTTTTGAGATTTTAGAAGAAAGAAATTTTTTGATATTTCCTCTTAAAATTTTGGTTTTTAATAATATATACCATTTTTTAGTTGCTATGTATGTACCTATATTGAGATTCATGGAGAAAAAAAAATTTTCAATTATTTCTCTCGAAATTTTGGTTACCACTCATATTTACCAATTTTTAGTGTCTATGTACCGTTTTTGAGATTTTGGAAGAAAAAATTTTTTAAAAATTTTTATTCTAGAAATCTGGGTTTCCACTAACATTTATCAGTTTTTAGCTGCTATGTACCGTTATTGAGATTATGGGAGAAAAAAATTTTTTTAAATTTTTTTCGCAAAATTTTGGTTTCCACTAATATTTACTAGTTTTTAGTTGCTATTTACCTTTTTTGAGATTTTACAAGAAAAAAATTTTTTTCAATTTTTTCCATAAAAATTTTAAATTCCACTAATATTTACCAGTTTTTAGTTACTGTGTGCGGTTTTTGAGATTTTAGAAGAAAGAAATTTTTCGATTTTTCCTCTTAAAATTTTGGTTTCCAATAATATATACCAGTTTTTAGTTGCTATGTATGTACCTATATTGAGATTCATGAAGAAAAAAAATTTTCAATTATTTCTGTTAAAATTTTGGTTTCCACTCATATTTACCAATTTTTAGTGTCTATGTACCGTTTTTGAGATTTTGTAAAAAAAATTTTTTTTTAATTTTTTCTCTAGGAATTTGGGTTTCCACTAACATTTACCAGTTTTTAGCTCCTATGTACCGTTATTGAGATTTTAAAGGGAATAAAATTTTTTTTAATTTTTTTTTGCGAAATTTTGGTTTCCACTAATATTTACCAGTTTTTAGTTGCTATGTACCGTTTTGGAGATTTTGGAAAATAAAAATTTTGTTTCATTTTTTCTCTAGAAATTTGGGTTTCCACTAACATTTACCATTACCGTTTTTGAGATTTTGTGAGAAAAAATTTTAGAAGAAAATTTATGTTTTCAATTTTTTCTCTCGAAATTTTGTTTCACACTTTATATTTATTAGTTTTCAGTTGCTATATACCGTTTCTGAGATTTTAAAAGAAACCTTTCTTTTTTATTCCTTCTCTAGAAATTCCGGCTTCCACTAATATTTACTATTTTTTAGTTGCTATGTACTGGTTTTTAAACGTTGAAAAAAAAATTTTTTTTAATTTTTTCTCTAGAAATTTTGGTTTCCACTAATGTTCACCAGTTCTTAGTTGCTATGTACCGTTTTTTAGATTTAGGCAAAAAAAGAATTTAAAAAATTTTTTTTCTTGAAATTTTTGGCTTCCACTAATATTTACCAGTTTTTAGTTGCTATGTACCGTTTTTGAGATTTTGGAGAAAAAAAAATTTTTTTAATTTTTTTTTCCACATTTTTGTTTCCACTGATATTTACCACTGCTTAGTTGCTATGTGCCGTTGTTGAGATTTTGGAAGAAGAAAATTTACTTAATTTTTTCTCTTGAAATTTTGGTTTTCACTAATGTTCACAAGTTTTTAGTTGCTATGTACGGTTTTTGAGATTTTTGAAGAAGACAGTTTTCTCAATGTTTTCAGTCGAAATTTTGGTTTTCACTAATATTTACCAGTTTTAAATTGCTATGTAATGTTTATGAAATTTTGGACGGAAAAAAAATTTTTGAATTTTTTCTTTTGAAATTTTGGTTTCCACAAATATTTACTAGTTTGTAGTTGCTATGTGCTGTTTTTAAAACATTAAAAGAAATAATTTTTTTGTCAAGTTTTCCTCTAGAAATTTTGGTTTCCACTAAAATTTACTAGTTTTTAGTTGAAATGTACCGTTATTGAGATTTCAGATGAAAACTTTTTTTTAAATTTTGCCCCTCGAGATTTTGGTTTTCACTAATATTTACCAGTTTTTAGTTGCTATGTACTGTTTTTGAGATTTTAGAAAAAAAAAAATTTTCTTCAATTTTTTCCATAAAAATTTTGAATTTTACTAATATTTACCACTTTTAAGTTACTATGTACGGTTTTTGAGATTTTAGAAAAAAGAAATTTTTTGATTTTTCCACTTAAAATTTTGGTTTCCAATAATATTTACCAGTTTTTAGTTGCTATGTATGTACCTACATTGAGGTTCATGGAGAAAAAAAAATTTCAATCATTTCTCTCAAAATTTTGGTTTCCAGTCATATTTACCAATTTTTAGTGTCTATTTACCGTTTTTGAGATTTAGGAAAAAAATTTTTTTTTTAATTTTTTCATCAGAAATTTCGGTTTCCACTAACATTTACTAGTTTTTAGCTGCTATGTACCGTTATTGAGATTTTAGGAGAACAAAATTTTTTTCAATTTTTTTTCACGAAATGTTGGTTTCCACTAACATTTACCAGCTTTAGTTGCTATGTGCTTTTATTGAGATTTTGAAAGCAGAAAATTTTTTCAATTTTTTTTTTTCGAAACTTTGGTTCACACTAATATTTACCAGTTTTTAGTTGCTATGTACGGTTTTTGAGATTTTTATGAAAGAAAATTTTTTTCATTTTTTTCTCTAGAAATTTTGTTTTCCACCAATATTTACCAGGTTTAGTTGACATGTACCGTTATTGAGATTTTAGAAGAAAATCTTTTTTCAATTTGCCCTTTGAGATTTTGCTTTCCACTAATATTTACCAGTTTTTAGTTGCTATGTGCCGCTTTTTAGATTTTGGAGAGAGAAAATTTTCTCAATTTTTCTCTTGAAATTTTTGTTTTCACTAATATTAACCAGATTTTAGTTGCTCTGTATCGTTTTTGAGATTTTGTAAGGAAAACATTGTTTCTAATTTTTTCTCTAGAAATTTTGTTTTTCACTAATATTTACTATTTTTAATAAACGTGTACCGTTCTTGAGATTTTGAAAGAAAAATTTTTTGTATATTTTTCCTCTCGAGATTTTGTATTTCTCTAATATCTACCATTTTTTAGTTGCTATGAGACGTTTTTAAGATTTTGCAAAAAAAAAATTTTTTCAATTTTTTCTTTTAAAATTTTGCTTTTTACTATTATTTAACGGTTTTTGGTTGCTATGTACCGTATTTGAGATTTTGGAAGGAAAAAGTTTTTTTCAACTTTTTCTGTAGAAATTTTGTTTTCCACTAATATTTACCAGTTTTTAGTTGATATGTACCGTTATTGAGATTTTGAAGGAGAATTTTTTTTAATTTTCTCTCTCGAGATTTTTGTTTCCATTAATATTTACCAGTTTTTAGTTGCTGTGTACCGTTTTTGAGATATTAGAAGAAAAACTTTGTTTCAATTTTTTCTTTCGAGATTTGGGTTTCTACTAATATTTACCAGTTTTTAGTTGCTATGTGCGGGGTTTGAGATTTTAGACGAAAAAAATTTCTTTTATTATTTTCTCTAGAAATTTTAGTTTTCACTAATATTTACCAGCTTTTAGTTTCTATTTCGGTTTCCACTAATATTTACCAGTTTTTAGTTGCTACGTACCGTTTTTGATATTTTGAAACAAAAAAAAATTTTTTCAATTCTTTTTTCTGCATTTTGGTTTTCACCAATGTTTACCACTTTTTAGTTTTTATGTAGAGTTTTTGAGATTTTAAAAGTAAAAAATTTTTTCTCTAGAAATTTTGGTTTCCACTAATATTTACCAGTTTTTAGTTGCTATGCACGGTTTTTGAGATGTTAAAAAAAAAAAAATTTTATCAATTTTTCTCTTGAAATTTCGGTTTTCACCAATACTTACTAGATTTTTGTTGCTATATACCGTTTTTGAGATTTTTTAAGAAAAAAAATGTTTTCAATTTTTTCTCTCGAGATTTAGGTTTACACTGATATTTACCACATGTTAGTTGCCATGTACCGTTTTCGAGATTTTAGAAGAAAATAAACTTTCTCAATTTTTCTTTCTTGAAGTTTTGGTTTTATAGCAACATTGGTACATAGCGACTAAGAACAGGTAAATATTAGTGAAAACCAAAATTTCGAGAGAGAAAATTAAAGAAATTTTCCTTTTTCCAAAATCTCAAAAATGGTACATAGCAACTAAAAAGTAGTAAATTTTAGTGAAAACATAAATTTTGAGAAAAGAAATTAAAGAGAAATTTTTTCTCACAACATCTCGGAAAACGGTACATAGCAACTGAAAACTAGTCAATATCAGTGAAGACCAAAATTTCAAAAATAAAAATTGAGAAAAAATGTTTCCTCCTAAAATTTCAAAAACGGTACCTAGCAACCAGAAACTAGTCAATATTAGTGGAAACCAAAAATTCGAGAAAAAAAAAATTGAAAATTTTTTTCTCTTACAAAATCTCAGAAACGTTTATATCAACTAAAAGCTTGTAGATATTATTGGAATTTAAATTTTCGAGGGAAAAATTTAAAAATTTTATTTTCATTCAAATTGCGAAAACGGTACATAGCAACTAAATACTGTTAAATATTAAAGAAAACCAAAATTTCGAGAGAAAAAATTAAAAAATATTTTTTTTACACAATCTCAAAGATGGTACATAGCAACCAAAAACTAATCGATATTAGCGGAAACCAAAATTTCCAGAGAAAAAATTGAAAAATTTTTTTTTCTTTTTAAGTCTCAAAAACGGTACATAGCTACTAAAATTTAGTGAATAGTAGTGGAGACAAAAATTTCTAGAAAAAAAATTTTTAAAAACTTTTTTCACAAAATCTAAAAAACGGTACATAGCAACTAAAAACTGATAAACATTAGTTAGTGGAAACCAAAATTTCAAAAGAAAAAATTGGAAAAAAAAATTTTTGCTTTCAAAATCTCAAAAACGGTGCATAGCAACTTAAAACTGGTAAATATTAGTGGACACCGAAATTTCTAGAAAGAAAATTGAAAAAATTCTTTTTTTTCCAAAATTTCAAAAACGGTACATAGCAACTAAAAACTAGTAAATATTAGTGGAATTCAAAATTTCAAAAGTAAGAATTTAAAAAAATTTTTTTCCAAAATTTTAAAAACGTTACATAGCAACTAAAAATTAGTGAATATTAGTGGAAACATAAATTTTGAGAAAAGAAAATCAAAAAAGAATTTTTTCTTACAAAATCTCAAAAACGGTACATAGCAACTAAAGATTAGTAAATATAAGTAGAAAGAAAAATTTCGAAAGAAAAAATGAAGAAGAATTTGTTTTTTTCAAAATTTAAAAATTGTGCATAGCAACTAAACACTGGTAAACATTAGTGAAAACCAAAATTTCGAGAGAAAAAATTTTCTTCTTACAAAATCTCAAAAACGGTACATAGCAACTAAAAACTGGTAAATATTAGTGGAAACCAAATTTTGAGAAATAAAATTGAAAAATTTTTTTTCCAAAACCTCAAAAACGGTACCTAGCAACCAGAATCTAGTCAATATTAGTGGAAACCAAAATTTCAAAAAAAAAAAATTGAAAATTTTTTTCCTCTCAAAATCTCAGAAACGGTGCATAGCAACTAAAAACTGGTAAATATTAGTGGAAACCAATAATTTCGAGAGAAAAAATTGAATAAAATTTTTTTCTTCAAAAATTTCAAAAACAGTACATAGAAACTAAAAACTATTAAATATTAGAGAAAACCACAACTTCAAGAGAAAAAATCTAGAAAAAATTTTTTCTATCAAAATCTCAAAAACGGTACATAGCAACTAAAAAGTAGTAAATATTAATGGAAACATTAATTTCGAGAGAAGAAAATGAAAAAAAATTTTTGCTTACGAAATCTCAAATTGAAAACTGGTAAATATTAGTGCACACCAAAATTTCGAGAAAGAAAGTTGAAAAAATTATTTTTTTCCACAATTTCAAAAACGTTACATAGCAATTAAAAACTAGTAAATATTAGTGTCAATGAAAATTTCGAGAGAAAAAATTTAAAAAAATTTTTTCTTCCAATGTCTCAAAAAGAGTACATAGCAACTAAAAAACTAGTAAATATTAGTGAGAACCAAAATTTCGAGAGAAAAAATTTAAAAAATTTTCCTTTTTCAAAATCTCAAAAACCGTACATAGCAACTAAAAAGTGGTAAATATTAGTGTAGACAGAAATTTCTAGAGAAAAAAGTCAAATAAATTTTTTTCTTTCAAAATATCAGAAACGGTACATAGCAACTAAAAACAGGTAAATATTAGTGAAAACCAAAATTTCTAGAGAAAAAATTAAAAAAATTAATTTTTTTTTCAAAATCTCAATAACGGTACATATCAACTAAAAACAGGTAAATATTAGTGGAAATTGAAATTTCTAGAGAAAAAATTGACATAATTTTTTTCCTTCCAAGATCACAAAAATCGTACATAGCAACTAAAAACTGGTAAATATTAGCGGAAACACAAAATTCTAGAGAAAAAATTAAAAAAATTAATTTTTTTTTTCAAAATCTCAATAACGGTACATATCAACTAAAAACAGGTAAATATTAGTGGAAATTGAAATTCCTAGAGAAAAAATTGACATAATTTTTTTCCTTCCAAGATCACAAAAATCGTGCATAGCAACTAAAAACTGGTAAATATTAGCGGAAACACAAAATTCTAGAGAAAAAATTGAAAAAAATTATTTTCTTTTAATATCTCAAAAATGGTACAAAGCAACTAAAAACTGGTAAATATTAGTGGAAACTGAAATATCGAAAGAAGAAAATGAAGAAATTTTTTTTAGTCCAAAACCTTAAAAGCGTTATATAGCAACTAAAAACTGGTGAATATTAGTGGAAACCAAAATTTCGAGAGAAAAAATTTAAAAAAATTTTTTTTTAATGTCTCAAAATCGATACATAGCAACTGAAAACTGGTAAATATTAGTGGAAACCTAAATGCCGAAAAAAAATTGAAACATTATTTTTCTCCCAGTTTCTCAAATACACTACATCGCAAATAAAAACTAGTAAATATTAGTGGAAACCAAAATTTCGAGAAAAAAAATTGAAAGAAGTTTTTGTCCAAAATCTTAAATACGATACATAGCAACTTAAAACTAGTGAATATTATTGAAAATCAAAATTTCGAAAGAAAAAATGAAAGAAAATTTTTTTCTTCTACAATCTTAAAAACGGCTTATAGGAACTGAAAACGAATAAATATGAGTGGATATTAAAATTTCTAGAGAAAAAATGAAAAAAGATTTTTCTTCCAAAATATCAAAAACGGTAAACAGCAACTAAAAACTGGTATATATTAGTGGAAACCAAAATTTCTAAAGAAAAAATTGAAAATTTGTTTTCTTCTAGAATCTTAAAAACAGCACATAGCAACTAAAAACTATTATTAAATATGAGTGGAAATTAAAATTTTCAGAGCAAAAATGGAGAAATATTTTGCTTCCAAAATCTCAAAAACCGCATATAAAAACTAAAAGCTGGTAAATATTAGTGGAAAACAAAATTTCTGGAAGATAAAATTTAAAACAATTATTTTCTTTCAAAATCTCAAAAATTGTACATAGCAACTAAAAACTGGTAAAAATTAGTGGAAAGCAAAATTTCGAGAGGAAAAATTGGCTAATTTTTTTTTTCCAAAATCTCAAAAACCGAACATAACAACTAAAAATTGGTGAATATCAGTGTCAACCAAAATTTGCAGAGAAATATTTTTTAAAATTTTTTCTTCTAAAATCTCAAAAACAATTCATAGCAACTCAAAACTAGTAAATATTAGTGGAAACATAAATGCCGAAAAAAAAATTGAAACATTATTTTTCTCCCAGTTTCTTAAATACACTACATCGCAAATAAAAACTGGTAAATATTAGTGGAAACCAAAATTTCGAGAAAAAAAATGGAAAGAATTTTTTTTCCAAAATCTTAAATACGTTACATAGCAACTTAAAACTAGTGAATATTATTGAAAATCAAAATTTCGAAAGAAAAAATTAAAGAAAATTTTTTGCTTCTAGAATCTTAAAAACGGCTCATAGTAACTGAAAACGAATAAATATGAGTGGATATCAAATTTTCTAGAGAAAAAATAAAAAAAGATTTTTCTTCCAAAATCTCAAAAACGGTACACAGCAACTAAAAACTATTATTAAATATGAGTGGAAATTAAAATTTTCAGAGCAAAAATGGAGAAATATTTTTCTTCCAAAATCTCAAAAACCGCATATAAAAACTAAAAGCTGGTTAATATTAGTGGAAAACGAAATTTCTAAAAAAAAATTTAAAAAATTTTTTCTTTCAACATTTTAAATACACTACAAAGCAACTAAAAACTGGTAAATATTAGTGGAAACCAAAATTTCTAGAGAAAAAATTTAAAAAAATTTTTTCTTCCTAATTCTCAAAAACCGTGCATAGCAACTAAAAACTAAAAAATATTTGTGGAAACCGAAATTTCTAGAGAAAAAATTAAAATTCCAAAATCTCAAAAACAGTGCATAGCAACTAAAAACTGGTAAATATTAGTGAAAACGGAAATTTCGAGAGAAAAAATTGAAAAATTTTTTTTTGTTTAAAAATCTCAATAACGGTACATAGCAACTAAAAACTGACAAATATTAGTTGAAACCAAAATTTCGAAAAAAAAATTTAATAAAATTTTTTTCCTAAAAAATCTTAATAGCGGTACATAGCAGCTAAAAACTGGTAAATATTAGTGGAAACCCAAATTTCGAGAGAAACAGTTGAAAAAAATATTTGTCTTTCAAAATCTTAAAAACGGTACATAGCAACTAAAACCTGGTAAATATTATTTGAAACCAAAATTGCAAAAGAAAAAAATGAAAAAATTGTTTTTATTCCAAAATCTTAAAAACGGTACATAGCAACTTAAAACTGGTAAATATTAGTGGAAACCAAAATTTCGATAGAAAAAATTGAAAAAATTTTGTTTCTTCCAAAATCTCAATAACCGACATAGCACCTAAAAACTGGTAAATATAAGTAGAAACCCTAACTTTGAAAGAGGAAAATTAAAAAAAATTTTTTATTCTAAAATCTTAAAAACGGTACATAGCAACTAAAAACTGGTAAATATTAGTGGAAACCAAAATTTCGATAAAAAAAAATTATTAAAATTTTTTTTTTTAATTTCTCAAAAAGAGTACATGGCAACTGAAAACTAGTAAATTTTAGTGGAAAACAAAATTTCGATAGAAAAAATTGAAAAAATTTTTTTTTCCAAAATCTCAAAAACAATACATAGCAACTAAAAACTGGTGGATATTAGTGGAAACCGAAATTCCGAAAAAAAAATTCAAAAATTTTTTTATTCTAAAATCTCAATAACGGTACATAGCAACTAAAAACTGGTAAATATTAGTCGATACTAAAACTACTGGAAAAAATTTTTTTTTTCCAAAATCTTAAAAACCGTGCATAGCAACTACAATGTATTGAATATTAGTGGAAACCAAAATTTCCAGAGGGAAAATTAAAAAAAAAAATTTTCTTCAAAATGTCAATAACGGTAAATCGTAAATAAACACTAGTAAATAGTAATGAAAATCAAAATTTCGCGAGAAAATATTAAAAGATTTTTTCTCTCCTAAAGTCTCAATAACGGTACATAGCAACTAAAAGCTGGTAAATATCAGTAAAAACCAAAATTTCGAGAGAGGAAATTCAGAACATTTATTTCTTTCAATATCTCAAAAACAGTACATAGAAACTAACAACTAATAAATATTAGTGGAAACCAAAATTTTTAGATGTAAAATTTAAAAAAAAAAATTTTTTTCCAAATTCTCAAAAACGGTACATAGTAATCAAAAACTGGTAAATATTAGTGGATACCAAAACAACGAGAAAAAAAATAAAAAAATTTTTTTTTTTCTAAAACCTCAAAAACGGTACATCGCAATTAAACACTAGTGATTATTAGTTAAAATCAAAATTGCAAGAGAAAAAATTAAAAAAAAAATTTTTTTTCCAAAATCTCAAAAATGGTACATAGCAACTAAAAACTGGTAAATATGAGTGGAAACCAAAATTTCGAGAGAAATATTGAAAACATTTTTTTTGCTTCCAAAATCACAATAACGGTACATAGCAGCTAGAAACTGGTAAATATGAGTGGAAACCAAAATTTCGAAAAAAAAATTTTTTTTTTAATTTTTCCTTCTAAAATCTCAATAACGGTACATAGCAGCCGAAAACTGGTAAATATAAGCGGAAACCAAAATTTTGAGAGGAAAAATTAAAAAAAATTTTCTCTATTAATTTTTTTTATTAATTACATTAATTCATTATGTAAAGCTTCCTACTTGAGCCCAATAGAATCCGAAGTCTTTTCCTTCAGGCATAATCCGAGACTTCGCAAGCTCCAAAGAATTCGATTCACCGTA
>JAUELO010452801.1:0-13039 GCA_032357855.1 Amphibolips quercusostensackenii | reverse complement strand
TAGCTTTTGCATAAGAAATAAAGCTACAAAAGAAAAATAAACTTCTTGAGACAAAATCAATCAATCAATCTTGAGGCAAATCATGTTTACAAAGTTTGCTATATAATAGAAATTTTTTATGGAAAATTAGAAAAATGTACAACCGAAACAAATTTTCAAAATAGTAAACACAACTCTGTATAGAAAAGTAGCGCTTGAATATCCTGAGAATTGGTATAATTAATTTGGAGCCTATTGATTCTTTGTCATTTTAAGATTGTGAAGAATTCATTTTTTTTTCTTAACTTTGTTCACACAATCAAAAGGCAATGTTTTTAAAGTGTCATGTTTACAATTTCTAAATATGACCTTATTGTGTCAATAGAGTCAACAATGTCACACCATCGGGTGGTTTCACTAGACTTTTCTATTTTTAACGTTTTTCATTTTAGTAGCCTTTTTTTTAATTATCATGTACAGTCCTAAGTAAATTTATTGATTTGTATCAAACAATTAGTTTCCTTCCGGTATGGAATTAGGAAATATCTTGATTAATCGAATTAATAATTTTATACTAATTTTTGATAGCTCACTTTTAGTTATTCGAATCTCTAAAATTTTACTAGCAGTTATTTAAATTTTACCAATTTTGATTTAAAGAGACTTCAAAGTATCTTTTGCATAAAGAAAAAAGCTATACAATTAAAATAAACTTCAGGCATTCAAGTTCATACTCATTCGAGCTGATGTTTATTCAAGCCAAATAATCTTTGAAAAGTTTACTAAATAATTGTTATATTCTATGGAAAATAAAACAAATATACAACGAAAGAAATGTTAAACATCGAAAAAATTATTCTAATGAAAGAAGCGCATGATGATCCTAAATATGCATAATTAATTTATAACCCATATTGATCCATTATATTTTTAAGATTGCAAAAAATCCTTTTATTTCTTAATTTTGTTCAAACAATGAGAAGGTAATGTTTTTAAAATAGAAACAGCCTACGTCACGTTTATAATTTTACAACATGACCTTATTGTTTGATAGAGTTAGGAACGTTACAACATCGAGTCGTTTGATTAAACTTTTATATTTTTTACGTTTTCCGTATTTATAAATTTTTGAAATTATTATATACAGTCCTTAAAATTTTTATATATTTTTATCAATCAATTAGTTGTCTTTCACTATTACACTCAGAGGAATGTCCTCTTGTGACAAAAGGATGTTTCTTGACGTGAATGGAATTTCTTCTTAAATTTAAGATTGAAAGGATTTTCGTTTGTCTCACCAGGAATCCTTTTGCAGCAAAAGTTATCTTTATGCGACTAACGTCACCTTATCTCGCAGCCTGATAATTTTGTTCGTGCGAAAAATGTATTTACGCGGTTCAAAACATTACAAGTAAGAGGATGATGCTTTTATTTCGAAACAACTTTTTCTCTCAGTGTGAATTAGAAAATATCTTGAGTACTCGAATTAGTAATTTTGTACTAATTTTCAGTAGCTCGCTTTTCGTTAATCGAATCTGTAAAATTTCGTTAGCAATTAGTTTAATTTTACCAATTTTTATTCAGAGAACAAAAAAGCTTAAAAACTCAAATATACTTCTTCAAGCACTTAAGTTGATACTTATTTCCCTCGTGCCCGACAAGGAGAATAGATTTTTTTTTTTAATTTACTAATCTCTGGTACAATACAAAACTTTTTACTATTGTGTTACTTTCTCGTACGGCGAAGCAATATTTATTCACAGCCTTATAAATATGTAATATATTTTTTATAAATCTCCACAATTTTCAAATTATCAAAAAAGTGCTTTCACAATGATTTGCGGTTTTTTAAAACTATTAAATTCATTGCCTATTATACGGTAAAACAAACAAGAAAGAAACCTTTGAACTGTTCAAACACATCAGAGCCGCCACTTTATCATTTTTTGTTTTTGATAATTTGGATTTTAAATTTAAAAACAGCAGCTTGAAAATTCACTGAACAGTAAATTTCATTCAGATCGGACCATTATCGTCTCAAAAACATCCCATGTCAGCATTAAGTATGTTCTAAATACGAAGCAGTACTCCTTTTTTAAAGAGAAGTGTGTGTACAGAGGGAAAAACTGTTTAGTGTAATAATTTTTGCGTAAGATGAGATTTTTGATTGTTTAGGTTAGTTGAGTTTACCATTTGAAAATCCCATTCTACGAAAAAAACTATTAAATTTAGCAACTTTTCCCTCCACATACACACTTCTATTTACAAAACGAGTACCCGCTTCGTATTTAAAAAATACATCGTTCTAGTATTTATTTATTAAAATGAAGTAACTGATTGTTGCTATAAATTATCGCCAATTTTACCGGAAATTACCAGAAATTTCCGGAAATTTTTTCATTGAAGTTTTGAGTCAGTTTTCGGGTTTTCGGTCCGGGTTGCGAAGCCGAAACCCGACCTGTTTCGAAGCGATACGAAAAAATACAGACCCTTCGGGTTCGGGTTTTTAAGAAATGTTGCATCCCTACTTGTTACTCATAAACTCTTTTAAAATTATTTATAATATTTTGTATTTATTCATTTTTTTAAAGAAAACTGTATCTGTACATAATCGTATAATTTCCCAATTCCGAATATCTTCGAACGTTCAGGTTTCAATGTGTACGAAGAAGACGGTCATCACGTGGTCGTTACATCCCGGTTTCAGTTTGAATGTCATGACGGTCATGTCTAGCTTAAGATTTGCATATTGTAATTCGAGCTGCTAATCTTATTTTTAATCACTAAACCGTGCTACTCCATGAAAGAAACAGCGGAAAAGTTGTTTTGACAGGTGATCAGGTGGATTTAAATTCGGTCCAAAACTCGAGGACTCTCGAAATAAGCGAAATTCGGTCTCAAAATGATGAAATTTACCTACATGTCCACCTACGTTCAAGGCTGCAAATATGAGACTGAAAATTCTCATTTTGAGACCGTTGACATTTAAGCTGCAAGAAATATAACGCCAGCGTTTTTCTTTGTTCCTATGCTCCATGCTATAAGGGTTATTTTTGGGATTTTAGATCCCTCCTGCCTTTTTCTATAATAAGTGTATATAACTTTAACGTATGTGTAAAATGTCGCCGACCTCCCCCAAATACAAAGCCTTGAAAGCTTTACGTAATTAATGGACGCTTCCTTATGCTTTTCGAAGTTCAAAATATTATGTTGATATATGAAAGTCTCGTGCCTTTCTTCATAAGTTTGCGTAATAATGATAATAATATATTTTAAAAAAGAAGGTTTCTGTGATTCTTATATTTCTATTTCGAAAAGTCTGACTGGCTGGCATTTTTAATGAATTATAATTGATTTCTTCAAGGTGGTTTGATTATAACCTCAGTTTCTATTTATGTGTCAGTCACATGGAGTTAACTCTAAATCAAATTATAATTTCACATTTAAATTGTAACATTTAAATCTCTAAATCTGAATTAGAACAAATTGAAGTAATTAAATCGGTACTAATTATTTCAACTTGTATATCATTTATTTGTTTAATTTCATAGAAAGTTTAGCTTGAACTTCGTGCATTGTTTGATGATTATTCTAGTTTCTTGTTGACAGTAGTTTTAATCAGTCCGATAGTCATCCATTATTTACACGTAATTTAAAGTTCATAATGTTTCTAAGTCACTGCATCGTTAGGCAGTTTTGAGACTCGGCAGAAAATACCGAAAACTGATGTGATCTAAATTTTCAAAAAAATATCAGTTGATAGTTCACGTTGACAGAAATTTGTTGCATAGTGTATGACTGTATAACAAAAAAAAATTTTTTTTAATTGAAATAAGTTGTCTTACGAATTCATATAATGGTATTAAATTTTCATATATACGGTCTTAATTAAATTTAGCATTTGACACATAATTATTTATTTTTGTGAAATTTTAATCACCCCTCCCACCTTCTCAATGGAGACGCAGTTATGAAACATTGTAAACTTTGGTTTTAGCGTATTCTTAGAAGATTGAACACAATTTCAAGGAGCAAAAATAAAAAGTTATCAAGTTATCAAATTATAAATCCTTGTCTTATTTTTATCTTAACCTGTAAATTAGCGAGCAGACTACTAAAAAAATAATAAGTTGTCCTGTAAGAGATTCTAAAAGAGTCAGTTTTATCTATACCAGAAGGAAAATGAGGCCGCTTTTCGGTGCTCTCTTCGTCATTCTAATGTTTTCCTTCAATGAAATTGGTAAGCATTTATAATAATATTTGTGAAACTTGGAAAATGTAGCTCCTTTGTCAACATCTAGATGGTTTGGATGAGATATCAAGAGTTTTGTGTATTCGCAGTTTTTTCTTATGGAATGATAATGCTTGCTTTTCAACTTTCACTGTTGAGATATTTTATGTAATCTTTAATTCACGAGAATTTCCATAAATGACAGGTGAAAATTGACTCACTGAATCCACTTTATTCATTACGCTTTTAGTATTTTCGGATACATTTTTACCATTGCGAATTATGTATTTCAAAATAGTATTCAAAATAATATTCAAAATATTATTTTAAAATATTTTTACAGAAACATCAGGTTTTCACAAAAAACTCAAAATGAAAATCCCGTCTTCTTCTAAAGAAGATGAGGATAAAATATCTCTGTATGCCACCCCTAGACGCCTGGGGGTACCTGACAAACGCCGACCTATGGTTAACTTTCAACACAAATACGATCAGTCAGGGGAATCAGCTTACCGTTTGTACGAACAACATTATAATAAAAAATCTCAGCCTCCAGCTTCAGCAGGGCTTCAAGCTACACCTAAAAGCATGGAGAGTCTTGAACGCTGCGAAGATCCGTCAGGGAAATCACCTCACCATTTGCAGAAACAACATTATAGCAAAAATTCTCAACCTTCAACTTCAGTAGGGCCTCAAGCTACACCTAAACGCCTAGAAAACCCTGACAAACGTCGACCTGTTGTTAAATTTCAAGACAACAACGAGCCGCTAGGGCAAGTCGCTTACCATTTGTATGAAAAACATTTTGGCCAATACCAAGACATTCCAGTTCCAGGAGAGCGTCAAGTGTTCAATTTACATGAATCTTTTAACCAAGACCGTAATCTTCCAGACACTACTCTCCGACTAGATCCTTCTACAACTCCCGAGCGTCATTCTACAGGTTCTTGATCTGACTATCACTACTAATACTTCTAGTTAAATAAGACGAAGATATACTAAAAGTAACATGCTATTAGGTACATACAAAAATAGAACAATAAATTCCTGCCATTTTGATGCCAAAACAATTATTGTCCATGTACGTAACATCATACCGACAATATGGGCCCTTTCGTCAATATAACAATATTGTAAAGCATAAGTACTTTCACGTCACACTTGTTGCTGTTCTGATGAAGTTTATAATTCAAACATGTATACATTCAAATTATGTTTTTTTATGTCATATACATTTCTTGAAATAAAGACATTATTTACTTACAATATTGTATTTATGCTGTTTTCTTTTCAATCAACTGTGTTTCTTGTGAGATAGTAATGAACAATTTATGTTGTACTTTTTTAAAGTTATAATCTGACCTTGAATCATTGAAATCTTTAGTCAAGTAAACCGATGTTGATTAAAAAATTATTAGATGATTCGACGTAACTTGAAATCAATGATTTGCAGTCAAATGATCATTCAGTTTCGACTGATTTGTCAGTCGTACAATTCAGATTTATTTTGAACAGTAAATATTCTCAAGGAGAGATAACATATGAGGCACTGAGAATGGCAACTAGGTAAAGCTTAAAAAAGAAATTTGATAGGAGAAGCAAAAAACGATTTATGGAATACGCTCTTAGAAATTTACATACAGATTTTACTATGGAAGTAATACGCATAATAGGGTAAGTAAAAAAAATAACGGAAATCGAAATTGGTTCTATGGGTAAAATTAGTGTATTATTAGCATCCTGAACAAGTATAATAAATTTGGCGTGGACTGCTGAGCGTCTTCAAACTTGTGAGTTACAAATTTGCTTTCAAATTTCTATAGTTTTGAAATTTTCGCGTATGTTCACATATTTTTTTTTGTGGAGGTTTTAAACATCTCTACAGAGTTTTACAGCTGTTTAATTCTACACGTTCTAAATGAGAATATACTGTGATGAAACTCGATTTCGTAAACATTTGTTTGTTACGAGCACATGCATCCCCTAACAGAAAATATAGTATAGGAATATCAGTATCAGAGGTATAAATAATATTAAAGCATTATAATAATTAATGCAAAAAACAGAAAATTATACAAGAATGATTTATTTCAGACCATATATACATTCTGGCATACATTTTTGTGTCACTAATTTCATATGAGACAAAATCATTGGTTTGTAGTTTTTCTACTTTTTGCATTAATTCATTCAATATTTTAATATTATTCATTCCTATACTGATATTTCTGCAATGGTTTTCCTAAAATATTTTTCGCGTTTTGTAGTTGGGAAACACAAAATTTATTTTTTATTACATGAAAGCTTGGATTCGCATCGATTGCAGCGGTGGTCATTAACGGCAACAATAGGTTTTATTATTATTTGTGTGGTTATAAAAGATACATTATGTCTGAAAAAAAAACTTTTTTTTATCCGTATAATAACCATACTGCATGGTTACACAAAAAATTTTTTGATTTATACGAATATTTTTTTGTGTTACGATTGCTAAGCAAATTAACTGCTTCAAGGACTGAAAAGTGGGAATAATTTATTATCCACTTACTTATTTTTTTCGTTGCAAGACACGAAACACATAAATTAATATCCCTCTTTTCCTGAAAACTTGTTCTTAAGGTTTAGGTAATACCCCTGTTTACCATACTACTGAAATCAAACTTTGAATTGAAGCATACATTTACAGCATGTGATATAATATGTTGTTCACTCACTGATAGCATTAAGAAAATAATACATAGTTCTAATCTTTATAACCAATATTTCAAATAGAATATTTTCTTACAACATTTTCGAAATCTGATGGTTTTTTAATCTTTTAAAAAATGCTGTTTATGTATAAATGTCTTGCGCTTTTATACAAATTTTAAAAAATGATAATTATAAATTTAAAAAAGTTAAGGTTTCTGTCATTCCTGACATTATAATTAATTTTATGTGACAGGTGTTATCATAATCGATTATAATCATAAAAAATAAGTAGTTTATATTAAATATTAAAAATACATGACGTTTCCAGAATCATAAAATTGATTAAATCTTTGTAAGCCCTCTCAGAATGCGAAAAGGTATGAGTAGAACCTAAAATGACAACTCTGAAGCCTCTGAAGCCTCTAAAACAAAGCGAACCACAGAAAAATTTATTATTATTTTTTTTTTGTGAATAAATATCTTCATAAAATTTGTAGGGTTGATTGAGCAAGATCCTCTTTCAAATTTGTTATTATCAAAGAAAAATCACTATGAATTACATGACGATAAAAATGAAAAATAAAAACTCTAAAACCTTTCATTGTATGCACTGGCTAAAAGTTTAAAACCGCATTAAGGAGAAAGAAAACATCTTTTTTAGTGTCTGGAATCAAACAAATGTTTTAAGAGGTACTTTTTCAAACCCAAAAAAATCCAAAAAACGTTTCGAAAAATTTATTTGAGAAAGGATATGAGCACTGTGCAATTTTTGTCATGAAAAAATTTATAATAATTTTGTAAACTTTTCTTACGAGAATAATGCTTTGACTTTTATGTTTGGATACAACTTTCGACTTTAGAAATCAATATTACGGCCAAAGTTACATATACTCATATGTGGCGCAATTCTGTAACTATAAAATAGAATTTATCTCTGCTTTTCTGAAATTCAGAAGTGCCTTTAGTATGATAAAAAAATATTAATAAATACATTTTTATATACAAAATGGAACCTGTAACATTCTAATAATTTGGTAAGAGTAAATTAGCATTTTTCATGTATTTAAAATTTTGGTTTCTATATTTTTTTAATTCTTCGTAGAACAAATAGATCTACAATTTAAAGTTCATCGTTCGTATCGATCATGTGTCGAATTGGAATTCTACAATTCTAATCGTATAATTGTAGGAGAAATGATAAGACATTAAAAGCCCATGTTTTAAAAATCATGCTGGTGATTTTTTACGACTGCTAAGCAAATTAACTGCTTCAAGGACTGCAAAGTGGAAATAATATATTATCCGATTACGTATTATTTTGTTTATCTTAAGCCATTTTATATAGTGTTAAAATCAAATTGTTAATGTAAACAAACTTTTACATAATATGATATATGTGGCTCGCTCACTCATAACGCTAAGAAAATAATATATATTTCTATTCCTTTCAAAATTTTTTTTAACAGAAAATTTTCGTAAAAAATTTACAAATTCTTATGCTTTTTTCATTAAAAAAAATTTTAATACCTGAAATTCTCGCGCTTTATGAATATTTTTTTACCATGATCATAATAAATTAAAAAAAGGGAAATTCTGTAATCCCTGAGGTATACTTAATTTGTCATATACTGCATTTCAGTTTGAGGTTTAATGTAATTATTTAAATGTCACGTTGAACCCTAATGAAGCATTGAAAATTTAAAACTCTCAATGCAATCTTGCGAAAAATTTAAAACAATTTCAAAGAAAATTTTGGACAGCAATATAGATATTAGGCCGTACAATCTGGATGTTAATTTCGAAATCCTGGATTATAAAACATAATATGCAGACTTTTGGCTTGATATCTATAGATTGCTGACCCAAATATTAAAACCCCAGATCATAAACGTTATTCATAAACGTAGCTCCAGAAAATTTGGCACTTTTTGTTTCGGACAATTGACTCTATTTCCCTCGGAGCGTTCGGCAGGGCAAATTTTTTATCATAACGGCATTTAAGTTAAAGCTGCTCATATTGTTGAAAGTTTCAATTACTTACGTGCAAGTTATTGAACGTTTGAATTGAAAAATTTTGAAGCTTTAATTTTCAGCTTAAGAATTAGTTTTTTCATTTCAATGACCGTGGAAAATTTTCTGTAATCCAGGAATAAATCGGTAAATGTCAAGGAATTCTTTTCTTCCAGTGCATTGGACCCCTGTAAAAAATCAAGACTATTCCGTGTTTATAAATAAAAAACTTATCGACAAAAATATCAAAAATAAGGCAGAAAAAACAGCACAAAAAATTTTCCTTTGATACTGACCTTTATGCTGCTATTAGAAGACAAATTGATTGCCTGCGCCATGTTTTGACTAGTAAATGTCAAATATTTCCTAGGTTCTGACTGGCTAGTAATAAATCGACGACGTTCAACTCGTCACACGCGTTTACCATTAAATCGTATAATTTTATTATAATAATGATAACTTTACGCAGAAAAAAAAATTTATAATTAAAATTTATAACCACAGATTTTCCGGGTCTGCTCACGAGTTCCCAGCGTTTTCCCAAATTTTTCAAGGTGGACAAAATTTCCGGCAAGTTCTCGGACTTCCCGGGAGGTGACACCCTTGTAGTAACATTTTCATTCGCATAAAATATAAATAAGACTCCTCATGAATAGTTTTATATTTATTTATGTTTAAAGTGCGGAAGGCAATTTATTTTAAGCAAAAAAAAAAAAAAAAATGAAGCGACTAAAGATATTTTTATATCTCTGAAAATTTTAAAAGATAAAATTAAATAAAAAACTTAAAGCGGTTAAAGAGTTGTGAATGAGCTATTTTAGTGCATTTATTTGCAAACGTTGAATTTTATTTTAGAATCAACTTTATGCCATTGTCACAAAAAAAGAAACTGGAGATATTATCGAACCGATCAACAGAAATCGATTATAATTCATGAAAAACTACAGAAAGTCAGACTCTTTGAAATAGAAATAGATGGATTACAGAATACAGTAATCTTAATTTTTTCAAATACATTATAATTATTATAAAAAATTACGTATAAAAGCACAAAACTTTCACATATTACCATAATTTTTTTTGTTGATTCATGAAAACTTTTGCTAAATTGAGTAATTTGGTAGATTTAATAAAAAATTTTTATTGAATCAATGAAAATTTTAAAGAATCAAACACAGTTTAAGATAATCAAGATGTTTACACTCAAATATTTTTTGTTTCTTCGCTTTGACATCTTTTATTTAATCTTGTAAGATTGTACATTAGGGTAGTATAAACTTTTTTTTTGAATTTTCATGCACATCGACCGGAAATATTTTAGAATACACACAAAAATAAATACTTTTCTTTAATATTCAGTGATGGCGCAAGCGCCGTGAAGTTTAACACTTATTTGCCATAAGAAAAAGACGTTTTTGTAAATTTTATTCAGAATCATCAATATCAGATGAATCGAGTTGAAACTTATTTTTTCTCTTCACAATTAGCCATAGAACACGAATAAAATAATAATTTTTTAATATCACACCCAGAAGTCTGTTTTATAGGTTCCCAAGAAAATCCCACAATTGAAAAAATGGGTTTATGAATTAGATGTTTATATACATTGTTTAAACAATTCATTACTATTTGCAACAATTTTCTCTTAGAATAGATTTAGAAAGTGGCGGTTTTTTTAACAAATTTTCGACTTTTCGTCCAATTTTCAATTACAGTGAGGTAATAATTAATGTTAACAAAAATAATTTTTCAAACAATTTATTATTATTGTTAATAATATTCTATTAGAATAGTGTTAGAAAATTACAGATTTTTTACAAATTTGAAACTTTTTGTCCAATTTTCAATTAGAGTGCGGTAAATAATTGAATAAAGTTAACAAAATTAATTGTTTGAACAATTTTTTTTTATTGTTAATAATATTCAATTTGAATAATGCTAGAAAGTTAACGCTTTTTCTGAAATTTTCAACAATTTGTCTACTCTTCACTTGGAGTGAGTTAATAATTAATTAAATTTTGCAAAAATAATTATTTGAACAAATCATTATTGTTTATAACTATCTTCTTCAATAATGCTAGATAGTTGCGGTATCTTCAGACATTTTTAACTTTTTATTAACTTTTTCCTTTATAAAGTAATTAATACTGCAAGTAAACAAACATAGTTGTTTAAAAAATGTATTATTGTTTATAACTATCTTCTCTTAGATAAGTCACTTCAAGTAAAAAAAGGCAAAAAGTTAAAAATTTCAGAAAAAACCGCAACTATCTAGCATTAATAAAAAAGAAGATAGTTATAAACAATAATAACTTGTTTAAATAATTATTTTCGCTAAACTGAATTATATATTCACTCACTCCAAGTGAAAAGTGGACAAAAAGTTGAAAATTTCAACAAAAAAAACGCAATTTCTAGCATTATTCAAAGAGAATATTAACAATAATAATAAATTGTTTAAAAAATTATCTTTTTTAACATTAATTAACTATTAACTCACTCTAATTGAAAATTTGGCATAAAGTAGAAATTTTTTGAAAAAACCGCGACTTTTAATCTCTATCGTAATAGAAAATTGCTACAAACAGTAATGAAATGTTTTAAAAATGTATGTAAATATCTAATTATCAGTATAACGTAGTATTTTATGTATTAAAAACAACAATTTGCATTTTAAAAAACGCAAAAAAATCATAATTCTGAATAAAATTAGTAAAAACGTCTTTCTTTCATATGGGAAATACGTGTTAAACTTCATGAAGCACCAGCAGTGGCGCTCCGAAGCCAACTGAAACCGATCGGACCAACCAAATTATTTCGTGCCATGATGCAACAAACTAATTTCGTGCGATCAAATGTGCCTGTGATGCTAACGGACCGTGACTTTTTTTTAACTGCGTATATACCGAAAAGCGCAGGTCTATTTACAATTATAAAGCAGACATGCCGAGCTCGGGGATGTAGATACTAAAATATTTGCAGAGGTGCTTGAGGGCGACCAACTCTTCAATATAACATTTTTATATTAACTAGAGTTTTAATTATTTTATTTCAGTTTTTACATTTATTTTCAATGAATGTAATTTAAATAACAGTTTACAGGCAGTTTCTTTGTTGTACATTATTGAATATTTTAATATTACAGTTTCGGTTAAAGGCTAACAATATATTGACACATTATGCGCAGGGTAGAAAGATAAGTTATATAAATAAAATATGATTATATGAAAGTTAAGAACTTGTTCTTTAATTTGCAATGAACCTAATGACATAATAATACCCGCTGCATGACAAAAATAAGTGCCATTGAAGCTCACATAGAATATTTTAAGCTATCAATCCTTATTTCATCGCCGAATGTCGCATAATAATTCATGTCTTCATCGAACTATTTAAAGATTCGCAAAAGTAAATATGAAAAACGAAAAACTATCCATCCCGATGTTGATTTGAACATTATCAGACTTAGACATAAATTGGAGAAACAATTCGTCCAGATGTAGTTCAAAAATTTATTTTTCAATTAATGCGGTTAGAAAAAAGAATTGCTTAAAAATTGCTTTATAAATTCTTAGGGTCAAAGTAGGAAAGGCACAAGGAGGTAACTGACAAAATAAAAATTGTGCGACGGATCGAAAAAAAATTGTGCAAAATCTAAATGGCAATTAAAGACAAACAAGGTACAAAAAACGTTTCAATGAAAAGAAGCTCCCACTTATGAGGAAATATTGTCCGAATGTGATCATGTCGGGTTGGCGCTTTTTTCTACCCTGTCTGAGTCGTATTGAGACAGTAATAAGAAATTAAATACTTATTAAAAAATGAAACTGATGATTTGTCCCTGAGACTTTGAGTTACTGAATACAGGGCGAAAAAGTTTGATGAAAAAAATCATTCAGTTCTGAGAAAATTAAGTTTGAGTTTTAAGGTTAGAATTTCAGGGATTTTGAAAAGTGTTTTTAACTCTAAATACTATAAAAAATTTTATATTGAAAAGATAGTCGCCCCCAAACACCCCTACAGATATTTCGTATCTATGGGCTGGCCGACGTCATTAGATGAGAGATCACGGCTCGACTCTACCACTACTACCGCTCTTCAGAAGAAATGGAAGTGTAAGAGAACCAT
>JAUELO010452795.1:0-13039 GCA_032357855.1 Amphibolips quercusostensackenii | reverse complement strand
TGGGGTTTGTGAAATGTACTAGGGGTATATCTTGGGACCTTTAACTACTTTAAATTTCATAATTTTATGGTTGTTTCACATTGGAAGACTTTAATTCATTTCATTAAAAGTACTAGGGGTGATTTTGTAGAAGTTTGAACAGTAAATAATAGCACTGTTCTGTATTACAGAAAGGATAAAATCTCACAAAAATCTGAACATTAGAAGCACTATACAAGAAAAAAATTACTTCAACCTTATATATAAAAATTCTAGACTTCCATCGCATTACAATATTTTGACCTATTCAACTAATAATTTGTTTTTTTTTTCATTCTTGAATGATTTTTGTTCTAAAACAGTAGTCATTTTTGTTATAAAAAATTTAGCGCTATATGAACTTTTAGATTACTCCGTTATATATGTTTGAACACATTTACCCAAAAGTCATGTTTTTAATCAGTTTTGGCGAAAGTTCTCTAAAACTTTTTGGATGTGCAGAGATTTTGTTATATCCAATCATTTGGCAGACATGTTGCTGAGTCCAGACACAAGCTTTTTGAAAAATGTTTTTTCATTTAATTCTAACAGACTTCTTTAGCTGAAAAAACTTTCGAAAAAAATTTGTTTCATCCAAAAGTCTGACATTTTTAGAAATTTCAAAATTTTTACTAAGCTCGTGTTTGAACTAAGCTAACGTAACAAAAATTAATGTCATTTTTTGGCTTTTGTGTTTGAGGCAACCAAAATCTCAAACTTTTGCCACAAAGGGGACTCTAAAGATTTAGCAGAAGCGCGATCAAGGACTCTCCAAGGTCGCAATTGTTAAGGAAAAACTTAATTTTAGCAATTTTTTTTGTAGTCGAAGAATATGTTAATGAAGGGCAAATAACCATTCTTTATTATTATGTGTATTTTTTCAAATATTTAAAAATATAGGTTAAAAATTTTGGCGCATACGTAGAAGACGCCCTTAAGAATACCTAACCTTATTCAGTACATTGGTGAACTCATACCTTCCAAGATGACATGCATTCTCTGTTTTGCGATGATTGTTAAATGTTCCACTTTGAATTTTTAATGTCTATTTTAAACAATGTGATTCGATAAAAATTGATTTATTTTTTTTTCGTTCATGCATCTCTGAAACCTAATTATATATTTCATTAATTTAACAATTTTTCAGAATAATTGCAGATTTTTCTTAAAAATGGTTTTTCTCTGTTCAGATCTTTGTATTGAAGCTTGGAATGTGTCTATTTATCAACTGAAGCGTTTTTAATAAATACGTTTTTTTTATATTGATTTTTTATTCTAGATGACCACCATTATATTATAATTAGTAATTATTTACACTGCGGTGTACTCAAGAGTCTCTAGAAAAGACCTAATCAATTATTTTGAACTTGGAATTTTTTTTCGGAATACTTATGAAAAAGTCTATTCTTCAAAAATAGATAGCAATTAATCCAAAAGTTGTTTCCTTATCGATACATAGTTGCGAACTTATTAGAATTTTAAAGTTGGCGCTACTAGAAACTATAAAATAAAAATAAAATATAAGAAAACGAGTTTATCACAGAGATAAACGGTGTAAATTTATTTATTAAAAAAAAATAAATCAGGAAAGAACTTTAAAAAAAAAATATTTTAATATAATTTTTGTATGCAAAAAATATTAAAAATATTATTTAAAATACGAAGAAGAAACATAATAATTTTCTGCTGCTAACAAAAAAAAAAGTACACAGAAATCGAGGCATAAGATTAGTAGTTTTTTGTGGCACTGATCTTAAAATACGTATACTTTTGCAAGTGTACAATGTTTATAGTTTCGAATATTTTTTAATTAGTTAATTACTCTGTTACTTATTAATGTTCGCATTTCAAAATTATTTTAATTCTATCGTTTTCTTAAGATTGCTTATTTGCTTTTTGTAATCCGAATTAATATAATCCTTTATCTCTATAGCTTATGACTTTCTCAGCTCTTACTCCTTGGATTTTCTGCATTACCATTCTTTATATTCCCTTTTTTCTCTATCTTCTGTTTTCATTATAAAATCTACTTCTATTATAAAATTATTTCTTTCTTCATTTTATTTCACAATTTATTTCATCCCCTCTTATTCCTTCTGCAAATTTATGTCAACATACATCCCTACACTATCTTTTACCTTCCTCCTTCCATCATTAACTCTTTTTCCATTAAAATTTGTTTTTCTACTTTTATTTCTTTTCTACAATCCTGCCATCTGTAATTATTCAGTAACTTTCCCCGTACTCGTTTTTATAACTGTGTAACAAGCCATGCCTCCAGCACTACTACTACCCCACATTGTTCTGAATTCCTGAAAAATTTTTAATCCTTTCTTTACAAGCCTGCTAGATCGCAGTAGCAATCTTCATTCATTCTGCGGGAAATCTAATCACATCAATGACTGTTCTTACTTTACTTATTTACTATCTTTTGATGAAGTTTTTGTCATAACATATAAAGTAGTGCTATAAAATTTATAACATTAATATGTTTGTATTTCGTATATCACTTTAAGTAATTTCTATCATTAAGCTTCTGATATAAATATAAAGTATTACTGCAAAATTAGTAATATTAATATCTTGGTACTTTGTACAAAGTACTTTAAAGTACGCTCAAATCTGTCGTTCAGGCGATATTTGGTTTTCACACATATATTTCATGAGAAAACCACTACTTTATTTTAGTTAAAAAACCAATAATTGTAGGTTTTGCTAATTGTTCTGGATTCAATCTGCTCCTGTTAACTGTATTGATATTTGATGCCAATGAAAATAAGCTTTCCGAAGAAACGGAAGCTGTTACAACTGGCAGATATCGCACTGCAACATCGTAGCAATTCGGAAATGCCAATTTTATCCTCTCCTTAAACTCTAATAGAATATTGGAACTGGTAATGAGTGGCTGATTTATATATTGCCGTAGTTTCAGAGGCAGTCTGTCTGGTTCATCTTGAGTTAAGATCGTTTTGCCTACTAATTTATCGTGCTGCATCCAAATATCTTTGTTTTTTATATCTTAATTTTTAGCAGGTTAAGAAGTTTGATTTTCTGCGTGAGATTCAGTTGAGTTGCTCCTTGTTCGCATTTCCTTTGCGATTTCACTGAAGGAGTTTGCTACTGCCATTAAACATTCGAAATGTGTTTTCTTTTAACGCAGATCCAAAATGGTGGCTATTGCATAAATGCTGCTTTTCTCTTGAACCTGAAATCTTTCGAGTTCAGTCAACAAAATTTGACGCAAATGTGATGTGATTGATTTTTCAGGCCTTGAACTTTTTAGAGAAAGTTTAATGCAATGGGGCATGGATATGATAACGCTGCATGTGACATAGCTCTGAGCAGAGAGTTCTTGAGTGGCCTGCTCGATTAATCTGAAAATTGGATTGGTACTGCGTTTTGCAGATTGAATTGAGCTGCACATTTAAAAAAAGCTATTTCTACAAACCTTTTTGAAATAAAAAATTCGGAGTTCCACCTAGTGTAAAAAACCTGTATAAGTTTCAATAGTGTCCCTTCCGTTTGACCTTGAAGTAACTGGATTCGGCATAGCTCATCAGCTGCATTTGCACTCTGCTTAAAATATGTAACGATTTTTTAAAAATTTGAAATCAAATCAGTTAATCCTGGAGTGAACCTTATAGATTTTGATGTCACCAACTGCAATGTATGGCCAAAACAACCTACATGTCTCTTTTTTCCAAACATGATGGAAACTGCGTTCACAATATTCGCGCCGTGGCCAGTCACAACTGCTACAACGCTCTCATTCTTTATTTTTCGAACGGTAGACACTTTGTTCAATTTTTTCTTGATATATACACAAGTATGTAATTGATTTAGCGGAAAGGTGCCTGATTCAATGAATTTCAATTTTTGTCAGATAAAATAATCTGCTGTCACACCAAGGTAGATGTTTACAGTTTTACTTTCATTCCATCTATCTGATGCCAAGCAAAGAGAATTAACTTCGGCAAGTTCGGCCGTTACCTTCTGCTTCAGAGTTTCGTATTTAGCATCTTTCAAATGGGTGTCCGTCTTCTAAATGGCTTGTATTGCGGCGTTGCTGTTTTAATAAATCGTTCAAATCCTCTATTTTTAGGTGTGCACAAAGGCATATCATCCACAGCAACCGTACAAATCAGTTCATCAATTCAGGTAGTCTCTTTTGTTTCTCGGTTTATAAATGGACCGAATTATTATGATTTATAACATGAAATATTAAATAATATATTATTAAAAATTCAATAACTAATAACCTTTAAAAAAATTTGTTTTTTCAAAAGCATCATCTTTTGAGATTTGATTCGGACGTGTTTTGTAAGTGATTTAATTTGACTATGAGATCTATAATATATTTTCAAGAAGATAATTACAAGAACTTAAGATTCTTCCAGAATTTAAATCTAAAATATATTTTTTACTTTAATTAAATAAAATTATTTCCAAACTTTTTAACAAGCTTCTGCCCATCATAGCTAATTTGTTCCTGATTTTTAGCATCCCTGTCTTGGGTTACATTCGTGATTTCCGTTCATCATCCGTGAGCTCAAGTTAAGTGATTTTTTTAATATGTTGTGTTTCCTTTTGTTTAAACAACCTTGTTGCATACAAGGTTAATATTATAACACTAGATATATCTTTGTCTTTTCAGTCGTTTATATAGATCATCACATTTCTGAAATAAGAGAAAATTTTAATTTCGATACATCTACTTCACTATTCAGCAATCACCTAACGTAAAAAATAGTAAATGATTCTAAAAACAACTTGTAGTAATAAATCATTTTATTGGATGCTTTTTTTATGAATCATATGGAAATAGTCTAGATTCGTGCAAAATTAAATGTTCGTTAACTAAGGGTATGATTTAAAAAAATATGAGTCAAAGAAAAAACATAAAACTTAAAATAATGTTGCACAAAAAATTGCGCTTTGGACTATTATTTGTCTGGTGTATGCGCCGGCACGTTTTCCGACTGCCAGGACCGCTGCGCCGGCACCTGTGTACCTAAATGTGTCCGACATTGCTGGCCATTACGCCGGCATGAGCGTCCGGCACCTACCATGCCGGCCACGTGTCAACCATGCGCAAGCCCGAAGTGCTATTAATTATATGCTTTTACATAGAATAAATACACAGTAAATCCCAGGGTCATTATTTATCCGAAGTGAGATAAGAGCGTTGCAAATACTTGAAAACTACTAATTATCTAACAAACGATGATTTTTAACTGTTACATAAATTCAAGAAAATAAGAATATTGTTAAGCAAATAGAACAAAACATCTTCTAAATACGAAAATGTAAAATCTTGTGAAAATTCATCACAATTTCCAATAAAGAAAAATTAATTTCAGTATGGAGTTAGTTTAAAGTATACTTTTGTGATGTAATATTTTTTTATAGAATGAATAATACTGAAAATGGCATAAAAATAATTATAATCTTAAAATCTTTATGGTGTTTAACGTGTGAAAAGTTGAAAGTTATTCCTAGAAAAAGTCTAATTTTGCAATTTTAGTTGAATATAGATAATATTTTAGTAAATATTGATTGATATTTTATTGAATTAAAACTAATGAAATAATAGTTTATTAGTATTAGGTAGTAAATAGTAAATTAAAACTATATGTGGAGTTTATACAATTATTTATTTATTTGCAACATCAGAACTTAACACAAACTTATTACATGTGTAATACAGGTATTTATGCTATAGGTATAGGTTTTCGTAGATGCCAATAAACCTTTAGTTTATTTTAACGATTGGATATAAGTAAGAAAGAGTAAAATCTACTATTATAAACTTAAAATTTTTTTATTAATTTTGTAGAACATTATATGCATAATCTTTACAAATATTATAAATAATCAACGACAGCTTGATAAAAAATTATTGCTTATTAGCAACTAATCCTCTGCACTATTTTTGCAAAAGTATAAAAGACCTTAGCCTGGCAGGAAAGCAGACGCCTCATGGGACCATCTTTTGCATGAATCGCACTGAATCCACTTCTCACCTGGTAAAGACTCGCCGTATAAACTTTCACAGACGAGGCAAAAAACGTCTTCATTTTCCGCTTCTTTCACTTTGAAAAGTTTGTTCTTACTTTTGGTCTTTCTAAACTGAGTCATCTTATTTTGTGCCTTTTGAACTTATTTCTACTTTGCGGATTTTCTCATCACTCATTGCAGCATTTTTGTTGATTTTCTTTGCCTTAGTTTCTTTCTTGAAAGCAGTGCCACGTTCTGCAGATGTTACAATTCCACCTCATTAATTCTCTTTCAGGATTAAAACTTTTGGTTTTCTTGAGACAACTGAAGTACCTGTTACATCATCATTCCAGATATTTTTGAAAAAAAAACTTGAATTCAGTAATAAGTTCAGTTACTAAATCGAAGAACTTATCTTTTGCAATTTCATTAAATCCGGTTGCTTTTACAAATGAAGAACTTTCGGTTGTTCTTAACAATAACTCAGGGTGTCTTTCCATAAATTTCTAATTCCAATCTTCTCTTGCTAATTATGTGGTTTTGTTGAAATTGAGAGGTTCTTCTATTCGTTTTGCAAATTCAAATGCCATTAACCGTGAATCCTTTTGAGTAAAACCAAAAAGTTTTCTATCCATTTCAAGGATAACTTTTAAAAGTTCTTTTCCTTGATCATCAGTGAATGTTGGTCAAAATGTACACAGTTAAACAAATTTCACCTGATCAAGTTCATCCGAATTCAACTTTCTTTTCCATCCGGATTCTAGAGTTGAGGCCGATATTATATGTTTCTCAGATTCTTTTGAGAAACTCAATTTCGTTTTCTGAATGCTATTTAAAGCCGCATTCAAAGCATTCTCCTTCCAGGATTTTATAACAGTTTTTCTCACGTTGTGCCTCATGCTCAAAAAAAATATAGCCTTATTTTTTTATTATCAAAAACAGTTCTTCTGAAGAAATAACAACAAATTGAGTAATCTCGTTCTTAATTGTACCTCCTGTGCACAAAGAATTTCGAGATTAGGTCTTAAAACAAAAAACTAAAATTTGCCTTGTAGATATCCACTTCCAAACATTTAAAATAAACCAGTTACATATTATAATGCTTTGAAGTCTTGCAATACATAATTATTACATATTCACATTGTATCAACAAACGTTTTTAAACGTTTTTGATATTATTTATCATGTTCACCATTTTCTTAAATGCAGCCCAGAAGATATGTCGTGTACCTACATAGCCGGTCGTATTATCGACGAAATTTATAGTAGAATTAATATCCAAGTATTTACCAATATTTTGCTAATCGCCGTTGCTTTAGAAGAGTAGAATTGTAATACAATTATATATAGTAAGTTTTAGCAACAAATAAAGTTTTAGCTTTTCCAAAATTATTATCCAAATAAACATTGATTTTAAACATATTTCATTTCACTCGTATGTTCAAACATTTAATGGGGGATGTGTCACGTCCTGTGATGTATTATAACTATGTTACTTATGCTCATATTATTAATAATTACTATATTATGCTCGTAATTTATATTATTAATAATGATAGAAAAGGATTATGTTTTTATTAGAATACAAAATCTTGTACTTATTCATTTTCATCTATCATGATAAAATCCATAGTCTGAACTCCACAGTAATAGCTACGCACTTAAGAAATCTTAAATTTTTCTATGTGCTTAGCTAAAAAACAGAGATTTCTTGCTTACAAATTTCAGAACGCTGAATTATCTGATTTAAAAGTCAAATGTTGTTCTCAAGAGTCATAGAACATCAAGTTACAAAGTTCAATCAGCCGGTCTCATAACTGCAGATATGACTGTTGACGGAGTGACGGTTGGCGATGTTACAAATTACGTTGTACCAGATGGTTATCAGGAGGTGGATGTAATGGTCGGTCGATCATTTACGGATTCGCCAACGATCGAATATTTCAAAGAAGGCAACAGCTTGCAGTTTGAGAAGGGAGAAGACGCCTTTGTATTAGAGTTGCTAGCTGTTGGTGCGGACGTGTCACAATTTCGTTCACAGTGTGAGCAAAAAAAGGTACCACACTCCTCCAAAAAATAGTGTTGTCATTAACCCCTCTCGACTTGCCAAGACATGCAAGACCTCCTGTCAGCAAAGAAGAGCGCATCTGCGAAGGTAACCCGGCGGAAGAAATTGAAGACGTTTGCGTGCGTATGCTTAATGTATATTGTGTTGTGGTTTCGAGAAATTCAGCAGACCTAAGTTGTACCTCTTTGATTAAAATGGAAATTAAAGAAAAAATAAGGTAGTACTACTCCGTGGAGTAAACCACGCAGGGCGAGAAATTCTGAACGATCAACTATTAAAGAAGTTTTAGGTAATCACGGAAAGTTTGGTCTTGTAACTGATACAGAGTCGCCTTATGCTAGCCGTGTATTATTTGTAAAAAGAAAAAATGGCGATCCGCGACTTTTCGATTACAGAAAGTTCAATCAACAAACTATAAGAATGAATTATTTTTTGCCAGATGTCGACCGTCACTGGGTAATGATAGACGATAGTTTGATGTTTATCACACTAGAGTTAGCACAGGGCTACATGCAGGTACCTCTAAGTAAAGAGGCAAGTGAAAAAACGGCGTTTATCACTCGCGAAGAGTGTACAAGGCTTACGTACAAGGTATTAGGACGTGGAGAAATAAAAAAAAATATTTTATTTGGATGATAGTTTAATTCGAGGTGATTTATGCCAACAGTTAAAACAAAGATCTATCCTTGTGTTAGAAGCTCTTGTAAAAGCAGGTTCAACAATAAATTTGTAAAAACTTAGATTTTTGATGTCAAGTGTGAATTATCTTAGTTACAAAATTTCGAAAGCAGAGATTAAGCCAGATAAAGATGAAATTGAAGCGATTCTAGAGTTTCCTGAACCGAAGGACGTACACAGTTTGCGACGTTTTCTAGATATAGCAGGTTATTTGCATCGCTATATATATAAATTTGCGAGGTAGCTGGACCTTTATATGATATACTGAAAAAAAATCGACCTCTTGTATTGGAAAAACCTGAGAAAAATTTGGTCGATAACATTCGCGAAAAATTAGCAATCAAGCCTGTTTTAAAAGGTTACTTAACATCGCGTGTCACTGAGCTGCTTACAGTTGCAAGTTCAAAGAGTTAAGATGCCATTTTGTTCCAAGAGGCTGATGACCTAACGTATTACCTGGTACACGCGATTAGTCGACCCACCTGAAAACCGGAAAGAAATTACCACTCAGGCAGCCTCGAGCTCTAAGCGATCATATCGTCAGTTACTTGATTGCAAGTGTGGCTCATAAATATAGAATAAAAAATTGTCACAGATTGTAGGGCCTTGTTGTACTTAAATAAGCCAAAAACAAAAAACCCACAGATCATTTGATTGGTAACCTATTTT
The DNA here is from genome assembly GCA_032357855.1 of Amphibolips quercusostensackenii. NCBI lineage: Eukaryota > Metazoa > Arthropoda > Insecta > Hymenoptera > Cynipidae > Amphibolips > Amphibolips quercusostensackenii. The sequence continues at coordinate 3,609 of JAUELO010452795.1, read as the reverse complement.
CAGAGTATGATTGTAAAATTGTACACAAGGCGTGAGAGAAAATTCCGCATATCGCTGCAATGAGTAGAGCTCAGATTTGGGACGAAAATAAAGACGATTCATCCGAGTGGGCGATAAGTATCTTTAGCATAATAAATCTTGAAGATGAGATATTGATGTATCAGTACGTCGATGAAAAACTGATGAGAAATCGTTATTTCATAAATTATCATTATGAAAAATGGCATTTTGCATGAAATAGTAAATAATCATTTGTTATATGTGGTCTCTGACTCCTCCAGAAAATGCGTGGTTATTTGCTTCCATGACATTCAGATGTGAGAGTTTTATTATTTTCTGTCAATGAGGTGAAATTTTCGCCAACGTCTGAAACGGGGCCGCAGACTGGCACGTTGCACCCCATTTAACCGGGTTATCGAGCTTTCGAATTAATTTACATCGACCACGTGGGTCCATTCGTAACATTGGTGACTAGAAATACGTGCGATACTTCTACGATCAATATGATAAAATCCTTGGAAAACGTGATATCAGATTATGGAGCACTATCCCGAGTTATATCGGATAGAGGGTCGTGCTTTACTTGTGAAAAATGCAGATAATTTTGTTCCAAACAGGACATTCAACACTCTTTAAATTCATCTCACCACCCCTAGGTCACAGCGATCTCTCCTGCGGATACTTATGGTATTGCAAAACTGCGAGTCGACTAAAAGGGGCGGAGATATGTCTCATTAGCCTCAGCGAGCCAACTTGATATTTTTCGAGCTATAATAAATTAAGATTTAAGTGTCATCGATGAAGCAAGTGAATATGAAGGCGACTCTAATTCCCTTTGTCAAGGTTGTGCCAATCGCGCCGGAAACCTCATCAGCAGTGAATGTGTAACCAGTCATACCGATGATGTAAATTCAGTAGTGCAAGGTCAAACTCGACCAAAGCGTGATCAGCGTCCTCCACAGCTAAATGTACTTAGTTGTAATCATTTTTCCGTGCTAAAAAACTGATGCCAAATTGATGCTTCAGGATGGCTGAATATTAGCAGTTTCAAACAGCAATTACATTAGCGCCACCTGTAAGAAGGCGTGAGGGCTTTAAGTTGCTTCCAACAATTTTAAAAACATGACCAACATAATTCTTTTCTTCAATTCCAGACCAGCTATCTTTTTTTTTAATTTGTAATTTTTTCAATTCAATAAACCTTATTATTCGGTTAACAATTAAATTGTCATTTACTTGTAGACTATTGTGTAGTTATCTCGATCTTCGGGAGTCATTTTCATCCGTGTTTTAAAATCTTAAATTTCGTTCTAAATTGAGAAAACCTTTCAAATAAATAAATAATTCTAAACAGGTAAGTTTATTTCTTTCAGGACGTAACATAAGCGTAAAAACAAGGATAAAAAGGAAATAGGGAAAGAACAGAAAGCGTAGAATTATAAGTGAAAAATTATATTGTATCTGGCGAAGGCGGGGGGGGGGGGTGAAAGCAAACATAATTGGATCTCATGTAAGGGTAAGTGTACAGGAAATTTCAGATAAACGCCTCACATTATTTTTATATAAACATTCATTTATTTATTTAATTTTTAATTATTTAGTAAACTCATAAAGTTAACATTAAATAATAATTTCAATATTACTAAGTACTACTTATATTGTTAGGTAAATGACAGGTAACACTGTTACAATTATCATTAAAGTAAGTTTACATTTTTTAATGTAATACACCAGGTACTGCAGTAAGCATTGCATCGCACTTACAAGCAGCTTTTTACAATAAAGTTTTTTTCACATTTGGTTTTTTGGAATTTCGTTGAAAGCTCTGATGCAGTCGGTGAAATTGTTTTCCATCTTGAAACCCTGAGCCAGATGCTCACTATGGCGTTGCTGCGCAAAAAATGACAAATTATGTCTTTTGATTAAAAAAGTTAAACAATTAATTAAAATTTGGTTCGAAACTAGCATGTAGGATTGAAAATTGTTTGACAAAGCAAAAAAATTTGTTTATAAACTTCTAGGGTCAACGTTGAAAAATTATTTACGAACTCTGCTCAAAACCAATCTACAAGATCAATAATTATTTAAGAAAAGAAAAATCCTAAGCGTACCTTTTGCTATGAAACCCTTAAGTTAAGGCGCTTGCCGCTTCCTTTACAAAATGATTTTAGTGATTTGCATGCTTGAAAATATATCATGTACGTAATGGTTCTAAACAAGTTGTAGCGGACCATACAACCAAACTCACAAATTTTTAAAAAATCATTTACCTACCCCAACACCCAAAACATTAGACGCAATTTATTTACAGTCATCAGACTGTTTACATCAATCAGTATGTGAAGCAACTAATATCAAAATTGCTGTCTTATTTAATTTTATGCATTTCTATTGTATTTTCATAGAATGAAGTTTATATAAATCTACTTGTAGAAGAAGCACAGGTTCTAGAACTTTTTTGGCACTTTCAGTGGATGAAACACAATTTGTTCCTGGTGCAGTAGACGTAGTGCATCATGAAAAAGTCCTTACAAAATCCGTCATGATAGATTGTGTTGTCATAACACTTAAACCCAGCGTAATCAATATAGGGTAAGTACACTTTGAAAATCCTTTTATGTTTGTAGGACTTCATTTTGCGCCTGTCCTGTTTTTGATTAAGATGTATCTATCAATCACAAGTTTTCGTGAGGGGTACCCAAATCGTCGAATCAGCTATCATTCACGAAATTTCCTTATGGATAGCTTAGATCGTTGATTTGGCAATTTATGACAAAATTTTAGGATAAATTTCTACTATGCACAATGCACATGCTTCGCATGTCGTGATAGATAAGACTTCCGCTATCACAGAAATTATGAAGTTCATACTAATGTCGTTTCCAGCGTATACTGCGAAGTAGGAGGGCACTCCTGTGACAAGTAACAGAAAGAATTCAATTTAGGCCCCCACTCCTTTTCAATGTCTTGTGAGAAACCGTTCATAATAATTTGTAATAAAAAGAATATAGAAAAACTGTACTGTTTGTGTGTCGCAATTTTCCTCATAAACATTTTGTGTTCTTTTCATGTCACGTTATTACTTTTTACATAAATTAATTTGAAATGGAATATTCAACTTTTGATTTCAATATAAATAACGTGTAAGTTCGTGACAGTGTATGATAAAAATAGAATGAAAGAAAGAGTAAACGACTTGATAGGTGAAAGAGTGAAGGATACGTTGGTATTGAGATGAGACTTTATCACGAGGAGGTTTTGAGGTTTTTATTACTCGGGTCTTTGTGACATAGTGGTAGGTAGTCTCCGTTAGCCTGAAAATATTATGATTCAGATTCGTCATAGCTTCTTTTGAGAAGAAATGGCGGTTCCCCTTGGCTACCCTGGCATGAAATTTTTACTTCGAAATTCGCTAAGACAAAGTTTATTAAAAATACACGCGCAATTAATATCAGGTTCTCCATGACAAGCTCATCCTAATCATCAATGAATTCGTCATCCCCTCGACTCGAGTCAGTTTGATCATATTCGATCGTCACCACTTGCCCCGAGTCCAGGTAGTCTGAATCTGAGTTGATGTCCTTGTCTAAGAAAGCAGCTGTCGCACCA
>JAUELO010452722.1:0-13047 GCA_032357855.1 Amphibolips quercusostensackenii | reverse complement strand
TTTTTATATATATATATATATATATATATATATATATATACGTATATATAGATTATATTTTTTTATACGTATATACAGATTATATTTTTTTATATTGCATTGATTTTTATTCTTGTTTGCCCTGAAAAATGTATCATTTTTAAAAAGGAAAATTATTTCAATTCATTATATGCATTGATCTTGAAACCTACTTATTTTCATTTCCTTGTTTTTATCATAAAGAAGTGTGCATCCTATGAAAAAAAAAATTTGATTATTAAACATATAATTGCACTTTGTGTCTTTTTTCCATTAATTTAATTTGTTTATTTAAAATTTGATTTTTTACGATTAAAACTAAAAAAACGTATCTTAGAGTAAAATGTTTTTTAAAAAAACTGGTAGATATAGTTTTGCCAAAAAATTTTTTTTTTTCAAAATATTTCATTTTACCTTTTTTCGTTTTTCCGAAAAGTTCTTTTTTTTATTTTTAATGTATTTCAATAACAAATATGTATATCTATTTTGCTTAAACAACTTTTCTCTTATAATTCTTTTTCGCAGCTTATGCCGTTCTTCTAAAAATTTATTTTTTCACATTCTCAAAATTATTTATTCTTACATTCTTGAAATCATTCATTCTCACATTCTTTACATTCATAATCAGATATTTCCGACCAAAAATAAAAATTTGAGTCATTTTCAAAATTTAAACAAAAATTTTGTTTTTAGAGTTTTAGAAATTTTTTATGAATTTTTCGGGTGCATGATAAGACTTGCAAATTATCTTAATGTTATAGGCTTTCCAAGATTTTCAAAATGTGCAAAAAAAAATATATTCTTCTAGTGAGTTAAGAAATTTAAATTCAAATTTTTATTCGATCACATACATGTTATAAATTGTTTCAATATAATTTGTTTATTAGACCAAAATTCTAAAAGTTAGATAATTTTAAAAATATGCAATTTTCAAAAAGTCAGGGAATTTTATTTGTCAGAAAAAAGTAAGGAATTACGAAAAATTATGTAAAATTTATGGAGTTTTTATAACATTAAATAAATGGCAAGAGAAATGTTATTGGTTAAATATTATTTGTCAGGGAAAAATCAAAACATTTTTAAAATTAAGTTTTGCGGTAAATCTAATATAGTATTTTTCTTAGCAATTTTTTTCCTTGTATTCATATTTATATTTTCACAGATACTTTCTCCTGAATATCATCTTTTTAGTTAAAAATATTATTATTTATTTAAAAAATTCAACATTTTTGTTAAAAAGTCAACCTTTTCGGCTATAATTCCAACTGTTTTGATGAAAATTCAAACATCTTAGTAAAAAATTGACTTGTTGTTTAAAATTTATATTTTGATGTTAAAAAGTCAACTAAAGTCTTTTTGGGATAAATATTTAACTTTTTTTCAAATTTGTCTTCATAGTTGAAAAATTCATCCATTTTAGCAGAAATTTTATCTTTCTTGGATAAAAAATCAACCATTTTGTTAAAATTTCAACAATTTTGTTAAAAAATCATCATTTTTGTTTAAAAGTTAACTGTTTTCTTAAAAATTCGTCTTTTCGGGTTGAAAATTCAAGTATCTTAATTGAAAAGTTATCATAATCCTAACATCTTAAACAATGACAATTTCGAAATCAAATTTGAATACATGGAATATAAGCAGAGCATTTTTTTATTTAGCAGAATTTGTTACAATTTTATAAAAAATTGCAATTATTTAAAAAAATATATTGCAGTTTTTATGAAATTTTTAGAAATAATTAAACATTTGAAATGATTTGAAAATACTAAAAAGAAAATTTATATTTTTAAACACTTGAAGATAAAATAATAATGTTTTTTAATTTTGAAAGGTTTTAAGATATTGAAAATTTATTCCTTAATATCCTGGGAATATTCATACTGATTCCTTGTTGAAAAAACAAATTTTAAGTGAACATCTAAAACGCTTTTAAAACGTTTAAGAAAATTTTAAAAATTGTTAAAAACAAAATTTTTTTTTATAATTTGAACAAAATATGCATTTTTAATTTTGCGGATTTAAAAAAAAAACCAAATAATAATACAATCAAATGTAATTTTTTCATGATTTAGTAAAAAATTTTCGAAGATTTTTAAGAAGTGTGGAAGGCCTTGAGAAAATAGAACAATTTTCCTAAGATGCTAAAAATTTTGAAACATTACAAAATATTTCCGAAATATCCATAAATTATTCCGGAAGATCTTAAGACGATTTTATAAATAATTTGAGTCAGTTCAAAAGAAATGAAAAATTCCTAAATATCTTTGAAACTGACTTATTTTGCTTGTAAATTTTTTAATGAGTTCTTATTTACAACATTTTTTCAAACATCATTTGGACGTATTTTAAAATATTTTAAAAGATTTTCAAGATAATCAAAAGAGTATCAGGAAGATTTGAAGGCAATTTTTTTTAATGTTCTAGAATTTTTTTGAAACTCAAAAAAAATTCAAATCATTTTAAAGAATATTTAAAAGATTTAAAAAAATTTTTTAAATAGTTTTTAAAATGTCAAGAATCCTAAAACGAAATGTAGATTTCTAAAGATTGCAAAATACAATTTTTTAATTTTAGAAAGATTTCGAAGGGTTTCACGGTCGTACGAAAATTTTCTCAAGATTCCTGGGAATATTTAAAGTGATTCAAAAAAATTAATTCTGAGGGACAATTCAAACAGGTTATAAAGCATTACAAAAGATTTCTAAAATTGTCAAAAATAAATCTGAAGTATTGTTAAAAAATTTTAGCAATCGCTCAAGTCAGTTGAAAAGAAATTTCGAAATTTTTAGAATTCTAAATTAATAAAAAATATTTTTAGTTTTAATTATCATTTAAACTACTCAATATTTACTAAAATTTTGTAAAATCCTATTGACTAACAAACAATTTTTTAAAATTTTTCTAGATACTTTTTCGATATGTGTGAAATCTTTAGAAATATTTTTTCATTTTTTCGAGAAACTTTGGGAAATTATATTTATGTGACTTTAAAGCAAGGAAACAAAAAAAATTTCAAGAATAGCAGGTCAAAATTTTTTATTTTATATTAAAAATTGATTTTTCTTTCAAATCATAATTTGCCTAATTTTTTTCTCTTATTCTATACTGACATTCTTTTTAGCGAGTTACAATCAAAAGAAGTGTGGGTCTTCGACTTTTGGCCCTGACTTTAATGACATAGTCGACAAGAATGAGTGCGAGATTTTCGAGAATTTCATTTCACCTATTATTCTTAGACAGGATGACTATGAAAAATGTTGCCAAGGCGGGAAAAAGCTAAGAATGTTTTTCCTAAAAAATCCATTTTATTTATTTATTTCCGCTAAAAATTATGCTTGATATAAAATAAGTCGTTCCTCTGCAATTTCTCTACCTTTCAAATTAATCTCTTCAATATTATTGCATTATTTATTCCAATTTTTATTTTTTTACAATCTCACTAATGTTGCTGACTCAAATTGGAAATGTACGTGACCTCCACCTACATAAGGCATTTACAGGCTATTGCCCCACAGTGGGAAATTAAAAAACAATTTTTAAAATTTTTCTACTTCACCTTACTTTACTTCTTATGCAAATAATCTCTTAGTCGTGTATACTAAAAAAGTTATACTTACTTCGATAAGACTGAACATAGGAGACCACCAACCTGAAGAAGTATATGTATTTATTTTACGTGCTTTATGTGTTTTAGAGTAAACATCTTTAAATAGAGAAAAATAAATACTTTAGATATATAAAAGGCTGATAATGATGGTTTTTTGTCTTTGACCAGCTTCAATTTGAAAGAAATAAATTTCAAAATTGTGACCTCTCTAACTTTTTAAACCTTAAAATTTCGTTGCGCCGTACTCTCAAAATTGTTATGCTTACACCATTTAAATTTGTTCAAATACGCTTAAAAATAAATCTGCAACAATCATGTTCATAGGATCTGCACACCAAGCACTCTTCGCATTCAGTCAGAGAAACCACAGTTTGCTTGCAATTGCGAAGGCAATAATTTTATAGTAAATTCCTGCAAATACGTCCATCAAAGCTGCGTAAACGCAAACTCAAGAAAAGAAAATTAAAACAGTTTTTCGAAATCTGAATTTTATTTACTATAGATTTACAAATTTCAATGTCAAATATTACTGTACAACAAGACTTTTCAAAAGAATCACAAATGAAAATTTAAAAGAGTTTTTAAACCAGTAAATTCTGATGCCATCTGTTGTGTCACCCTCGTTTGGGCTTTGGATAGAACATAAAATCGGTAACAGAAAATACATATCAAACTCTCTAATGATTCCCCGCTGAAATAGATCACTTTATGAACGTAGATGTACCAGAACTAGAACCTGGACCTAATGGAGGTTTTCCGCTTGGTTGTCTTCTTACAGGTGGGCCCTTCGAAGTAATGAATAAGTTTCCCTCAAAACGAACTCCACGCCTATTTTGTAAATAAATGTGTGCGACTCCTGGAACATTCGGGCCACGCATAACTACTGCTTTCACAGGCTTGGCCTCGGCTCTTCTTATAGTAGCGTGGTATGTTGTTCCGTCACAATCTTTTTTTGAATCATACCCATAGTCCTCATATCCAACTTTGCCCCAGAGCTGTGCATAGTACCTAATGCCATTATTGAGTGTAACAAGAGCAAACCCAAATGGAATATACGATATGTCAGGGGGATTTGGAGAAGGGTTCAAAACTCCTATAAGAACATCGTTAGCTGCTTCTAGGCCACGTATCACTTTTTGTATAGTAATGGTGTTATCTTCAGGAATCAAGAAATCATCAGCCGTTGGTGGCGGAGGAACTTTTCTGTTTCGAACATTAACAATTCTTCTGTATGGGTTATTCATGGCATCGACCACTGTAAAAAAATAGTTATGAAAGTTTTATTAAAGGTATTACATTCTAGATACGGCATGGGTCAGTGGAGGGGAAGGCCGATATATATATATATATATATATATAACTACATCTTCGGCTATATCGAGGTGCTGCCCTCTTCAACTTTTTTTCGTTTCTATGGCAACTGCGTTCTCCGACTCCGACATCGGCAGGGTGGGGCCGAGGGGCACATTGAAAGCTAAACCGAATTAAAAACACTGTATCACTAAAGTTTATTAAAATTAATGAGGGCCTAAAATCACTTTATTTATTAATATGTTAAAATGAATTAATTTTTCTTACGGCTTCTTTTTAAAGAGAAATTTTCGATTTGCTAAATAAACGAATTTTAAAAAAAATTATCTCCTTACTTTAGAATTTTAGTGAAATTTCAAAAATTATTTTTGAAAATTAAATTTCAGTGAAATGTAGAGAAATTTAAGAACTAAATGAAATTTAGTTCAATTTAAATAAAATTTCGTTGAATATCAATTTCAAATTAAATGTAATTCGATTTAAAATTCAAATAAAATTTTGTTAAATTACAAAAATTAAATAAAGTTTATTTCAGTTAAATTGATTTCTCGTCTGTTTTTTTTTTAATTTTCGATATAACTGAATGAATAAGTTTTAAAAAAAAATCTTTCTCTACTTTAGAATTGTAGAGAATTTAAAAAATTATTTATCAAGAATAAATGTAAAATTTAACTAAAATATAGTTATATTTGAATTTTATATAAAATTAAATTAAATTTATATTTTTAATTAATTAAAGTTAAATAAAAGATTTAAATACAATTTAGTTAAATCCAAATAAAACTGTAGTTTAATATAAAATTTGAATACAATTTTGAAATTGAAAGATTTTGAAACAAATTATATTTTTTTTAAAGTACATCTATATTAAAATATAATATAATTAACGATAGTTCCGTATTATGTGAATAAAATAATATTTTTTTAACAAAATTTACAAATCGAATATTTACCTTCAATTTGGTTAATAAATTAAGCATCATTTCAATTATTATCTATTATATGAAAGGTGATATAGTAGTGAACTCAAAAAAAAGTTTTCGTTGAATGCAGATGTGACTGTTTCTTGGCTCTCACAACAGAGAGTATTGAAATAAGCTAAAAAATTTTTTAAAAATGTTCTGCCTTGATTTTATGATAATTAGGTAAGTGCAACATAAGACTCAGAAAAGTAATTAAGATTATAACTGACTTATAATAATAAGAAGTATATTTAAAATAGATCTAGATCTAGATCTAGATAGACCTAGATCAATAAAAAAAATTTAACAATATTAAAATAATTTTTACAGAGTTTACTGAGCCCTCTCACTAGGAAAATCCTAAATTATGCAGTATCCTCATAAGTCTATTAAATTGATTTAAAAAGTATAACAAATTTACAAAAAAATTCGAAATGTGAATTATTCTTAGAGTAATTGCTAGGGTCGCTATATGACCGAAAAACAAGAAATAACAGTGAATTTTTTTCTGAAAAAGATTGCTAGAATCTTAAAAAAATTTAATTAAATATTATTTTACATCACATTAAATTTTGGGAGGTAGAAGAAATTTCTTTTCTCGATGCAATAACAATCCCTTGATTTTTAATGAGAATTTTTCAGTTGTGAGTATTTCTTGAATTATCAAATTTTTAACAACTTTTTAGTTTGCGAAATGCTAAATTGGGATCTTTTAGAATAGAAAGTGTTCAGAGGCATAGTTCTACAATCTTCTCTAAAAATGTTTGAAAAATCGACAATTCCAAAACATAAAGGAGGATTTCAACTTAAACAGCTATTTTGAATAAAAATACTTTATTATTTTACAATTTTATTTTTAATATAAAGCATCAGCAATTAAATAATTATTATTTTAGAAGCGTGCGATTTGAAATTCCTTTAGTGTGAAAACTTTTCAATGTCGAAGGCTTGGAATTTATTCTAGTTTTTGAAGAGTTTCGAAATATTGTAATTTTAAATAATTGAATCACTTATATTAACATAATATTGTTCTTCGCAGCCTTAGTACTTCAGTAATTTAAAGCTCCAAAGAACAATATATTGTAAATCATAAATGTTTTAATTTAAAATTATTTAGTATAAAAAAGTGGAATCAATTCAAAGCTCTTAAAAGTAGAAGGTTTCAAACTAGAAAAATTTTTCAATGGAAAGAGTTAAAATTACAGTGCAGTTTTAACGGAATATCGTAAATATCTGTAAACTTTTTTACAACATTAAACAAGTAAGAAATAAATCTTGATTAAAAAGTATTGATTTTCGAAGAACAAGAATCTTACAGCATTTAGAGGTTATGCGTAAATAATTATAAACTTTTTCACTTTTTAATTCAATTGACTTGAAATTAAAATATAAATTTCAGTATTGTCAAAAGAAATATTTATTTTAACTTTATGTGCCTAGATGACAGTTTTGTCTTGTCATGTTTGATTGTATTTTTTATACTATGATTAATTGTCTAATGTTTTTATCAATTGCAGTTATAAGAAAGATGCAAAAAATATAAAAGAGCGAAATTTAACTTTAGTTTTCAATAAAATTTTTTGAAAAGAAGTATGAAATTAAAAAAAAACTAAGTCTAGCAAAAAAATGTCAAAAACAATATCTTTTGTGTTGATTCATAAGTTTTTTTAAATATCAAATTTCCTTAAAATTTTTTTTTGAAGTTATGCAAGAAGGAGACATTTAAAATGGTATATTTTAAATAAAAACTTTTGGTTTTTTGCATAATTGACATTCTTTTTCCCAAAAAAACTTTTTTTAAATGAATACCTCAATGTATAATGCATAAGCATTTACATTTTTTAACAAGAAGATTAAAGTAAATGAAATTTTATCAAAAATATTATTTTTTATTTATGTTCTCTTTTTAAAATATATGTGTATGAAAATGTTGCAAAAAATTATTAAATTAATAAAAAATAAATTTGTTCACGAAAAAAGTTCAAAGGAGCAACTTTTTTATCAAAAGAAAGCGTTCAAAATAATAATTTTCCTGAAATTAAAAATTTATGAGGAATTTAAATATGTTAATAGTTTAATAGGTAAAGTGGTAAAAAAGAAAAAAGCGTCAGCAGGACCGATTGAGAAAACTTTAAAGTATCAAGTTCTTTTTCTCAAAAAATATAAAATAATGCAGTAAAGGAAATAATCAAATGAAAGGAAATAAAAAACTATAAAAAGTTATTCTTCTAGATATCTATATATTAATTGTAATTTTTAATAATTACAATAAAAAAAAAAATTTTGTTCGCCCACAGTTTCGTAATTAAAAAAGTAAAATGAAAACGTCATCAATTTACTGAAAAATGAAATAGAGACTGTTAAAGTATATAATAAATCTTTGCATTTTTAGGGTTTATTAATTTTATTTTTTATGATTACGTTTTTAAAAAATGTAATTAGTTTAGACCTTAAAACTGTAAGAATACCAGATTAATGACCTAGGGTGTCGAAATAAGGTCGAAAATTTTGAATTATGGAAAAATAAAGATTTGAAATATTTATACGAAAAGCAGGGTAATTTTTATGCACAGCTTTTAGTATGAAAAGTTAATAAAAAAATGAAAATTTAAGCAAAATCATATTTTTTGCTCAAGTCATATTGTGTTAATATGAGCAAAATTTAATTTTTTAAGTCAGTTACTTCTTATTTTGATATTAAAAAATAGTGTTATTCATAACATGGCCTTAGTGAAAGTGTAAGAGCAAGCCGTAATTTCTTTTGACTTTGAAAAATGCTTTCTAGATTTTACAGCTGTTAAGAACCTCACATGCCACTAAATTCACAAATATATAAAAAATGTAACGTCTCACAAGAAATTTTTTTAAGTCTATAAGAAAATCATAGCTAGCTTTTCCAAAGCAGCTAAACAGACATGTTTTTAAAATCTAAAAATTAACTCAACCTTAGGATTCACATTATTACTCATTTTATAATGGAAATGAGTAATAATGTGAATCCTAAGGTTGAGTTAATTTTTAGATTTAGAAAAAATGTATTTTTTGTTTAAGTTATATATTTATAATGGAATATATAACTTAAACAAAAAATACATTTTTTCATTTAAACTTACTATTATTATTTAAAATCAATAATGTTACGTACAAAAATTGCTGTTATTTCAATACGTATAGGCAAAAATATTTAATTTACAATACAAAATTTCAGGACCTCTGTGCTACACCCTTGGACTCACCATGCGTAAGCGCACATATCTTTGTAAAGATATTGACAAAATTTAATTGTCAAATTCATTCAAGACCTTTTGTACTTGATTGAAATTATTCTTTTCTTCGCTTATCAAGTAAAATAACATTATTACCAATTTGGATTTCAAACGCACTACGATTTGGCGCGACCGAATATATTGTTGGCTGTTGCGCCTCTACAAGTATGTGGAGGAACCAATCTCATGCCGCATCTAGGACGTAATATCTTTGGTTTTATACACTGGAAAAATAACTTTTAGTAAGTAGATAACCACTTGGGCAGGAAAAATTTTGGTTGCATATTCCGTTTTGAACGCTGTTACCAGAATTTTGAATTATGCATAAGATCTATTATGTTATTGTTTAGAACTCCTGAAACTAAAAACAAGAATCTAACAACCAAGATTAGACAACCAACCTAAAATGTTCCTATTACGGCAAAGGGAAGAGAGAAATAAAAAAAATATAAATAATAAAAAAGAGAAAAGAAAAATGAGAAGGGCAACCAACCAAATCCCTTTTCTTCTCTTTTTTTATATTTTTTACGTTTTTCTTTATTCTAATTACTATGCATACAAATACAATAGAAAAAATGTATAGTTAAAAACCAACGTTTTGTTACTCATACAGGACCTTTTATAATGTTGAAAATATTTTAATAAGTAGAAAGAGTGACGAAAAAATAGCACTTTCTCTTCGTAACCCAAAATCCAAGTGATGGTCAATAGGCGAATCCGGTATCGAGGCAAAAAACATTTAGGCATGCAGGAAAAGTGACGAAACAAGAGTGGTATTTTCCTGATTAAATGAAATTTATTATTTAAATCACTTTTCTTGCATGCTTAAATTTTTCTTGCCTGGATACGGGATTTTTCTGCGGGCACTGGATTCCAAGGAATGCAGACTATTTCCGGAAGTTCTTAGACATCACGATTTCAGGATATTCAGAAAATTAGGAGAATTTCAAAAAAAACAGGAAAATTTCTACGACTTCAATAGAAATTCACAATGAATTCAGAATATTCTAGGGAATTTAGATGAATTTAGAAAATTTCGAGAAAGTTAAAATTTTTTGAATACAAATTAATAATTATGATAAATTTTGTATTAAATACATTTATATGAGTGTTAAATTTATGCTCAATATTTATGTGATATGTAATCCTCATTTTTTCATTCTCACATGTTACAAAATTTAAATACGACATCGTGTCACTGAATTAACGTTTTGATTTAAAAATTGTTTTGGACACAAGTTAATTATAATAATAAATATTTTATCAAACAGAATAATATAAAAATCAAATTCATGTTCATTGTAAATTCAATGTGTAATTGTAATTTTTTCATTTTCATGTGTTACAATAGTTGAATGCGGCAAGGTGTCGCTGTAAGCTAATTTTAATTAGAAAAAATTATTGGGATACATAATGTTCATGATAAATTTTATATTAGACGCAAATAAATAGAAGTGAAATTTAAGACATCCACTTATTTAATGTGTAATCGTGACTACTTCTTTCCCATATGGTGCGAGACTTAAATCTAGAAACGTGTCACTCAATGAAAATTTTGATCAAAATCATTTTCTGATAAAAATTTGTATGTATAAATTTTATATTAAACATAATTTAATAATGGTAATATTTAAGCCTAATATCATTTTAATGTGACGCTTAATGTAGGTTTTGATTTTAAAATTTTTTCGAATAAAAATGATAAATAATAAATTTTATTTTGAATAAAATTGTATAAGTCAAATTTAACAATAATGTGTGTAGAGTATGTAATCATTATTTCTTCATTCCTATATATTACGTGACTGCAATCTAGAAAGATAGCACTAAATGAAAGTTTTGCTTAAAAAATTAGTTTATTACAAATTTTTCAATATGAATTTCATACTAACCAATAATTATATAAAAAAGGTAAATTTGAGCCTAATATTATTCTAATGTGTGATCATGATTTTTTCATTCCCATATGTTAAAAAATTTGAACTCAGATTCGTATCAATAAATGCATTAAAGTCAAATTTTAGATTAATAATTATTCAATGCATAATTGTCATTTTATCATACCCATGTGGTACAAGATTTGAATGCAACAACGTGGCATTAATTGAAAATTTTGATTAAAAATGTATTTAGATAGAAATTTCTAATTATGAATTTCGTATCAAACATGGTTCGACAAAAGTCAAAATTAAGATTATATTAATTTAATGTGTAATCTTTATCTTTTGTTCCCATGTGTTACAAGATTTTAATCTGTCAACGTGGTACTTAATAAAAATGTTATTTACAAAGATCTTCAAATACACATTTTTATTATAACTGTAAGATTTTACTGCAAGAATAATAATTATTTTTTATGAATAATATTATTTGAGGTATACATACTGGTAAAATTAATCGAAGACGCGCAGAAAAATAAAAGGATAAAGATCTCCATTGTTCCTATGTAGGAGTACAGACGACGATGGAATAATCAAGGCTAATTTCTGAAGAACTTCGTAAAAGGTGTCTGCTTTAATAAATTCTTCACAACTGAATAGTGAGCAAAAATTCATGACCTTAATATTTCTCACATCCACTAGATTTATTATTCCCGGAAGCTATATGGATGTTCAAGGAAAAACATTTTGTTTGTTTTATTTTCCAAATATTCTAGTTGCTCAAGTATGTTTTGCACAATGCGCTTTGAATGTGTTTATATTAATAAAATGTTTGATGGTTTATCAAAAAATTCTAACTAAATTTTTCAATTTACTTCTCTGACTTATTCATACTTCTCCTACATTTGTGTACAGACTATTTGAAATAAAAATTTAGAGTGTCGACAACTGTAATTTGGTAATTGTGAATCCTCTTTGGTTAAAGCTTCTTCAGCTTTAACGAACGCATTCTCACCACGTCTCTCGTGCTTCGCACATGATATTTTTTTAAATGCAAACTTTTCTGCATATTGTTCAACTCTATATTATTCAATAAATAAACATATATATATATATATATATATATATATAATATAATATAATATTTATTTGTGTACCTCGGTCTGGAACTGCTTATTTAAAAATTACACAATAAAGAACAGATTTTATTTTTCATAATTACTTTAATATTTTTTGATATTGCACTGATTTTTATTCTTGGTTGCCCTGAAAAATGTATTATTTTAATAAATGCATATTATTTCAATTCATCATATGCATTAATAGTTGTTTTTCCATAAATTTAATTTGTGTATTTAAAATTTTATTTTTCACAATTGAAACTAAAGCAACGTATCCTAGAGTGAAAAAAGGTTCTAAAAAAACTGGGAGATATAGTTCGCCGAAAAAATTAAAGAAAAAAGAATACTATTTTATCTTTTCGTTGTTCGAAAACGTTCTTTTTTCACTTTTAATGTATTTCAAAAACAAATGTGTATATTTTTTTGCTTAAACACCTTTTCTCTTATAATGCTTTTCCGCAATTATGCTGTTCTTCTGAAAATTTATTTTTTCACATTCTTAAAATTATTTATTTCTACATTCTTGCAACCATTCATTCTTACATTCTTTACATTCATAATCAGATATTGCCGACCAAGAATAAAAAGTTAAGAGCATTTTCAAAATTTAAACAAATTTTCTTTTTAGAGTCTTAGAAATTTTTTCTAAATTTTTCGGGTACATAATAAGAAGAATTGCAAAATATCTTTATAGCATTTTTAATTTAAATAAAAATTAAAACAAGTTATAGGCTTTTTAAGATTTTAAAAAGGGCCTAGGGGGGTAAGCATGCAAAAGTTGCCCCCACACGTTTTAAGTTCATAGTACCACTATAGATGGACATTGATGTGACATAAAATTTCTACAAAGGATAACTTAAAAATTTTATTTTTAGGGGAGTT